>VDFB02275225.1:0-29854 GCA_007258455.2 Sequoia sempervirens | reverse complement strand
TGGTTGGTCCCCACATTTTTGGTGAACTCAACATGAATGGCATCTATCCATTTGTCTGTGTTGAGGATTTTCCCTTACGCCTTGAGATTGTTGTAACCATGAGTGTTGTCAAGGTTTATGATCATCACAACCCATTTCACAACTTTTAGGTATGTTGTTAGAAGACGCGTGTGACACTTACTGATGGAGAAGATGAAAGTCACTTCTAGTTTTGCCTCTAGTTTCTCCAATGGTTTAGCTAATGATTTTACCATGGTTTTTCCTATAGGCTTCACTAACGAGATGAGTTTCATAGACAAGACCACTCACATTCCTACTCCTGTAGCATCCCCTACAGCTTCATCCACGAAAAAGGATGAGGTTTTGCATGTCTTTGTAGAAAACCTTTTGGCATTAGATAATAGATTGGGAGGCCTTATGAATCACTAGGAGAAAGCACCAAACATGGCAAGAGCCGCTATGCTTACTAGTGAAGTGAGAAATTTTTTAGGAAAGGATAAAAAATGCATAGAATTCTTACATGGCCTTGTCAATCTAACTGAAGCTTATGTCACTTTGTATAAGCCTAGATCGGGTACCACCTAACGAGAAGTGCTCAATACCTATGAAAGACAAATATTAGGCATTTCAATGCCCACCACATCTATAAAAGGCTGAAATAGGGCCCTCAATCAGTGTCTCATCTACTTCTCAAAATCCCCCCACTATCAAAGTGAGTAAAATGCCCCTTAGGTTTAGTTTCACCCCTCCTACTACCCTTGGTGGTGGAGGCTCTAGTGGAATGGGTGGTGATGGTTTTGGTAGTGGATCCAGCACTAGCATAGGTGGCTCCGGTGTAGGCCATGGGGGTGGCTTCAGTGGTAGAGGTGGCACTGGTAGAAGTGGCCCTAGTGGAGGCCATGGGGGTGGCTTTGGTAGTTGAGTTGGGTCTAGTGGAGGCCCTATCAGTGGTGTCAGCTCTGGCGGTGGTCACAGCGATGGCTTCAGAGGTGGTTCCAGAGGTGGTTCTGGTGGTGGTGATTTTGGAGGTTCCACTAGTCCTTTATCATCTACTAAGCCTATTTTGAACGTGACCTACTTTAGAACATGGATCATACACAAAACCAACTGACGAGTCTCTCCCAAGCTTCTTCCCAACCTAACTTTCAACCCTTCTTCTGACATAGCCCATTATTAGTAGCAATCCTAAGTACTCCCCTCCCACAAGGAATGGAGATTCCCAAATTTGAGAAATATGGCAGCAAAGGGGACCCACAAATGCATGTTTCCACCTTTAATGCCATGTGTACAAACTTCTTCCATCATGATGTGTTGATGGAAAAATTATTTCCTCAATCTCTTAATGATACATCACTCGAGTGGTACTATTCCTTGCCCGATAACTCTATCTTCTCATTTGATCAACTTGTAAATCAGTTTCTTTGATGGTTTCAAGCCAACATTAGACCGAACATGACATTTTCGTATCTCGTTTGGTGCAAACAGGGGGATAACAAGAAGATAACTAATTTTATAGTAGCAATACCAAATGCTCTTTTTTCAGATCTCATACCAACTACTTTATTCTGACGTGCAAAAGGTGTTCATAGGGAACCTGCAGAGACCATGGTAGGAAAATTTTTCCCCCATGAAATACCCTTCTTTCACACATTTGTGTGCTACATTACAAGAATATCAACAAAGGGTAGCTCAGTTTGGGGGATCCTCCTCACACCCCCATTCAAAAGGAAAATACATTGTATCGATCTCAGGAAAAGGAAAGGCTATTGCAAATTTAGTAGTCACAACGAATGATAATGACCTCAAGTGCAAGAATAACCTCACAAAGTTAGCATAATCTTAATCTTCCATCTTGTAGAGGTTGTTGAAGGATAATGTCATAACCTTGGAGAACCCTCAACCTCTCAAGGAGCCCTACCTTGATTAGTACAATGCAAATTCCTTCTCTCAGTATCATCGATTCAACAAACATGATACTAAACGTTGTATGCACTTGTGTCATGAGATACATGACCACATTGAGGATGGTACTAATCGTCTCAATGGGAGTAAACAAAAAACAAATAAGTCAATGGAAAAAGTGAATAGTGAGTTGTAGATATACACAAACCCATTTTCATCTCATTCTACTAACTTAATTATTGATCCTTCTGATTCTACCACTCAGCCCTCAAAGTACATTAACATGATCACAATTACTCCTTCCCTATAGCCTGCAACTAGTTCGCCAAACATTTCATTCACCTTGCATTATATGCACATGAAAAATAAGCCCTCTCCCCTCTACATTCCCACTCACCTCAATGGGAACATTGTGATGAGGTCTTAGTTGACCCTGCAAGCTGAGTGAATGTTATTACAGAGGAGACACTATGGTTGAATTCCTTGTAGAGAGAGGAGTATGAAGAAGAAAGGTCTACCATTCCTATGCATGATGGTCTCTCTATCAAGCCATATGGTTCAATAACTCTTTTTGTCCTAGTTGGACCTAGGACCATGGATATGACATTTGACATTATTTCAAAAATGGATTTGTTCAAGGTGAAGTTAGGCATACATTGGCTAGCTTCCATGAATGGAATCGCTTATGTCATTCATAAATCTCTTAAATTCTCCCATGAAGGTGTTGTGCATGTTGCGCATGAGATTGGATACCTGCCATTGTTGTCACGTGGGGGCCATTCATTGGATCATTTTTGGCCCACCCTAGTTGGTCCACTTCCCCCAAGAATGGACCTACTTTACCAAAAATATGTGAAGTATAAGACCGGGGGAAAGGGACAACCAAAATTGACCCTTCTAGTAGTGTAGTAGCAAGTTGTCACCTCTTCTCAAAAGGGAAAGAAGAGGCCTCACCACCCTTAGGGTACTTCTTCTGCTCCACTTTCTAAAGGAGAATTTTGGATGAATACTCCTGGATTTTTACATGAGAAGTCCGATGATGCCTTCTTGGTGCAAAGTTAAGATTAGGATACCAAACCTTCCTACCATGCCTCCTAGACCATGGCCCTACATGTACAGTAGAAGGAAAGGTCCCCATGGGGAATCCTCTATGTCTCAACCTTTGTGGCCTCCCACCACTCCTACTTTTAAAGTAGTGAATGGGAAGACGTCTGTCGTCGAGGCGCTAGAGCCGACTCCCATATTTGTATCTCAATGTCTTCCTCTTGCTCTCGTTCAAAAGTTTATCCCTCCATCAGAGATGGCTATGATGGACACCTTTATGGCTAAGTAGGAGCCTTTTTTTCCTTTGCAACACCCGACCTCTAACTCAAAGAGTCACAAAAACTGCCTTGCGCGTGAGTGCAAGCACTAGCAAAAGGCTCTAACAGCTCAACAGGCCGCATATAGAAAAAGGAAGAGGAGTTGACCACCCTTCAATCAAGGCCTCCTGATGCATCCTCCTCTCTCCTCCCCTCTGCTTTTGTAAAATCAAGTTCAGTCTTGCTTCTAGCTCCTATTATGAGTGTGTGTCCTCCTAACCCTAAAAAGGTGTAGGTGTTAATTTCTCCTTCTATTGAGTTTCCCATATTGATGTCCCTTCTATAAATCCCACCATTCCCTAAACTCATGGACATTTCGAATACCTCAGTGGTGTTTGTCACTGTTTTATCCTCCTCCTATGTGCCTCTTGTGTCATCTATGGGGAGTTCACATCCCCTAAAAATGTAGAAAGCAAAGATTGGCCCTTCTAACAATGGAGGGAGTAAGAGGATCCCACCTTCTTTGAAGGGTGGTCCTATGCTAACTTGTTATGTTTTGGTGACAGAGCAAGTTTTGATTTCCCCTAAGTTTTTCACCACTCTCGAGTCACTTGGTGAGCCTAGCGGTGAACCTCGGGTACTGTCCTCCCCATCCATTGAGGTATGACATGGCACTCCTAGAAAGTGCATGTTTAACTCTTTGGATAAAGTTTTTTCCTTGTCAACGATCTTCATGAAATCGCTGACCATAGTTCCACAAGAGCCAAGCGAAGAAGCCCTTACATGGCCTTCTTCCTTAGCCCTTGTTGTGGGAGGGTCAGAAACTCCTCCCCTTAATATTCCACCATTGCAAGTTTTTCCTCCTTACCCTTATAATGATCTATATTGAGAAGTGAATGACCTCTTAGTCGATGAGTGTTACAGGGAGGCCTCTTCTTTATCTTTAGAATAGGTGTCTGTTTGTTGTGATGTGTTCACTCATGCTTGTGTTATATGTGTCCTAGATAACCCTTTTCACCCTTGTTGGTGCTTGCATACATGAGTGATTTTGTGTTGTAAACTTCCTCTATTTATATCATCATTCTTCCTCTATATTGTGTTTTGATTTTCAACAAATTGGAGACGATGCAAAGTGTTAGGAGAATTTCGGCCTCCCTTCCTTGTTGACCCATTTTCTTTTATTTACTTTTTCTTCTCATGCATTCTTCACTTGGCTTGATATAGTAGGGGGTTGATGACATTTCATTTATATACTATTATTGGGTATGTGCAGGATCATCATGGAAAAAATAGGCCCTTAAGTGGCAAAAAAATCAAAAAAATCAGAGTTAGACAACTTGACATAAAAATTTGAATAAGTTATCTATATTATTTCAAAAATATGTAAGAATAGAATCTATAGCAAATTGAATGTAGTTTCTAAACTACTAGGTTTTTTTAGTAAAAAGAAAAATCTATTTGGTCAAATTTGAAAGTTCAATGCAGTAGTACTTAAATTTTAGGGGAAAAAATAAGTAGGTGTTTGTCTAACCAACCTAACCACAATAAATGATAATATTTTTTTATAAGATTGTAGATATAAGTAGAGGACTCATGTCTCGATGTGATGCATATTTTTTGTAATTTTTTTCCAAGAAAATAATTAATTATGAATGTTTTTATTACAAATTTTAAAAAATATAAAAAACTCATATGTCTGACCACCTTAACTTGGTCATAACTTCATGAAATTCAATTTTTCTTTTTTTAATCCTATAGTATGTGAAGCGTAGAATGTGACACATGTTTTGGATTCAAAAAATTTGAAACCGTTTGAAAGCAATAGATGTTTTTCAATCAGTATAATGTATCCCAATACATGAGTCACAATATACTTATGTGCTAGTTTGGACATGTAAGGTTTAACACCTTTTTAAAAAATGATTTACTATATAAATGTCTAAGAATGTGTTTACAATAACCCTTTACGTTTTTATTTACATTCAAACTTGGAAGTTAGAACAAACAAAAAAATATAACTCTAAAAATATTTAAGTTGATGCATTTCAAGTGTGTTGAGGATTATGCAGAGAGAAATATAGTCATAGATTGATTCCTTTATCCATTGGGAAATAAAATCTTTGAATATAATCAAACATGTAACAAAAACTAAGGTAATGCATTAATGAAGATATCGCAAAAAATAACTTTAAGAATGCATAGGAAAGCTAGGCTCTACACATACATTGAAAAATAATAAATGGTTGTTGAATTTATTAAGTGAGTACACTTATAATCTATGGATATTCCCATATATTTCCTTTATTATGCTAAAAAGATACCTTACAAAATCTTTGCAAGTATTTTATAGAATTTTGGTTAAAAACTAAACAATATATATCAAGAAATGCATGCCACAAACAAGAAGAAACTCAACTAAGGTTGATTCTACATTTAATAATTTAATATTCAAGGTTTATAATATTTTATTATAGATTTGGGATAACTTGGATCATTACAATATAAAATCACACAACCCAAAGCTAGAAATTGAAACTCTAAGGCTTCCTCTATATATCTCTCTTATGCTAATTTTTAAATCATCCCTTATGATATCATCTAATATTTATTCCCTCAAAATAGAAACTAAGGTAGATATACCTATGGTAGGAGGGTGTACAAAATGTTAGAAATGCATACTCAATAAGAAGATATAACCATGAGATACTCTAGTAACTATATCACATGTGTCTCATACAATCATGCCTTTCATCCTTGCAATATTTTCTTATTGATAATTCATGGGTTTGAGTGTGATATTATTTGAAATCACCAATGAAATATGTTGAAATCACATCCTAACGGTGCGAGTTTGATAAAAGTGGGTGTACAAATCTTAAATGAAGCATGGGAATTCATAATCCTCCTCAATCCTTGCACATTTAATACTCCCTTGTAGCTTCCTTGGATTGATATCTGGTGGTTGTAGGTGTTGGTGAGCATTAATGGCATCTTCTGATCAAAATTCCACCTTTTGGGGTCTATCAACAGAGTATTAGGATTGAGATTACCCTCTTTCCAAAAGAAATAATATTAAATCATTGAAAACCTCAAAGAACCTTACTATTACCTTTTTCAATTGTTCGGTGTTAGGCTTACCATTAACTACATATTAAGGAGGTGAAAATGTAGAGGGATGTTGAAAGTATAATTTCTAATTGAGGGAGAAGATTTGGGGATCACACCTTGTGCCTACCTCAATGCTTATTGATTGAGAGAAAAACCAAATAATGTATCTATGAAACCATGGTAAGGCATTGAGCCATCAAACATCAAGCTTCAAAAAATTAATGTAACATTTTAGTTTAGTAGAGGAGCAAGAGAAAATTTGATGTTAAGACAATGGTAACTTGATAGAAATTGAGCATTGAGCCTCCTTCATATTACATGCCAAGAAGGGATGAGGGGAAATGAAAAGATGCAAATTTGAATCATAAAGGACTTAGAAGATATTTGAAAGAAAGGGGGAAGTGGTGCATCAAGGATTAAGGTTAACTCTTAATGGATGAAAAAAGAGGAAAGAGAAAAAAATTGAACTTCAACGAATGGCTTAGGATAATTCACAATGATCTGAGGGGATGAGTAAGATGTTAGGGATTGGAAAGGACTCATAACATATGCCAAGGTGGTATTGGGGGAAGAAGATTTCTAAAAACCTGATAAGTAAAGACTTTGGAATTTAACAAAGGGTGGTATTTGAGAATTTGGGAGGCAAAGGGTAGCATGTCAAGGAATAATGAAGGTATGAAAGATGTTGACACCTCAAAAGTTTGAAAGAATTAGGACTTAGGCTATTTTACAAAAAGACCTTTAGGTGTTAGGGAGACTTTAAAATAAATACCAAAGAGGTATTAGAGAAAGGAAAACCTTGAAAACCCAAAATTCTAACAAATCAAAACTTAAATGATTTTACAAGGGCATAAACATAGAGACATGGTCGATAGTGAAACCATGGCAATAGAAGGAACACTGAAACTTTGATACCTTAACAACACAAACACTTAGTCAATTTTAGGATATTGTAGCTTAGGTAAAATTGATATAGTAGCTTAGGTATTTTACTAAGGCATGAACATGTGGGATAGATAAAATAGCCAAAGGTACAAATCATACAAGATTTTCCACTTAGGATTCCTCAAATTAATTAAAAATAATGGGGAAGTGAAGGCAAAAAGAAGACTAGCAAAAGAAGTGAGGAAAAATGAGACTTCACATAAATGTGTTGTCAAAAAAAATTTCCTTCCCCATTAATCTAATTTGGAAATTTTACACAATAGAAGGGAGAAAATCCAAAAATAAATATCAATATTCTACTCATTAATAGTGGATAGAATTATTGGACTAGTACTCAACATATGAGCATTTTTAAAATTTAAACTAAGTCAAAAAATTTAATAAGCTAAATTACTCTAGAAATTGGCCCATCATCTTAATTTTGAGTACATAATACTTTATATGTTATTCTCTTGTTGTTGTAAATAAGAAAAAATATAATATAAATGGCTTGAGAAATTAAAGTTTTAAAGTATTAAGAATAAGAAAATGTTTAATTTTTATTATAGAATTATTGAATTTTAAGCATCGTCATACAAATAATTACAAATCATTGAATTTTTACGAATTGAAACTATGGATTATGCTTAAGATTTATTTAACAATGTTATAATGAACCAAATAATTAGTTAGATATAATAGAATAAAAGGAATTATCTAGCATAATACTAACATAAGTAAGAATAGGAAAAATAACTCTCTAATAGAAATTCTTGGATAAAAAAATCCCAATGGAGAGCTTAGGGTGATAGATCTAGATTTTGAAATGCTTACATAGACTAAAAAGGATGAGTAATTCTTTTTTAAAATATAGTTTTACCATTCTATTTTTTATTAAACATAAGAAATGGAGTTTTCTTATTAAGAAGTTTTGGAATGTGATAGCTATTGACCATTCTACTTACAATAACATTTTTTTCAAATAGTCAAGATTATAAAGTATCATTTTTAAAAAATTATTAAATCTCAGAATTAACAAATTAAAAAAAAAAAAGAGTTTTCCAATTTTTACATCTTTATCAATCATACTATATTTTGATGAAACATTTTACTTTTTAAATATTATCTTGATAAAAAGATATCAAGTCATGCCCTCTCAATAAATTATAGATTTTCAAATTAAAACTATTTTTTTTTTAATGATCAACTCTTCCATGATTATTAATGTTAAGAAGTGATTTACAATTACAATAAAGAATGGAACATAATAACATACATGTGTAAATAAATAATCTTATCTTTTCTTTTAAGATTAATAGTATATTTAACGTAATATTATTCAATAATAAAAAAAACTCATAGTAAAATATAAAGTAAATAAATTAAAATAAAAATTCAAAAAAAAATCATATGAAAATTTTAAAAACTCTTTCAAATAAAAATCAAGAAAATCACATAAAATGAAGCATAATAATTTTTTTAATTAGAAAGTCTATACACAAAATATCCAATGTGAATGACAAGAACACATAAATTCCACTAAAATTACAATCCACAATAAACATTGAATAACAAATTGTTTGGACCATTCAAATTTTCACAATGGTTATTGTATGTTTAAAGATAGAAGCACATAACAATATGATAGGCCGATCGAACACCAAAGACAGAACATGTTTGAAGGTGGAGAGGAGCAGTGTCCATGAATTTGTCAAGCAACGCTTGTCTGCCCTCATGGAAGCTTAGGCTACGCCAGTGGAAGATTATCCTCACATGCTCTACTCCTCTCGACAACGCATCCCATGCATTTATGTCAACAATCTTCTCAAACTCCTCCTCCGCAATGATTCTGGTGCCCGCATGGAGGTCGATTTCCGGGTTTTGTGCAGGATGAGCGAATTCAGAGAAGGAAGGAGGAGCTCAAGGCGTATTAGTATGAAGTTGTCAGAGCTCCCGAATGAGATAATAATTGAAATAGTGGAAAAGCTATCGTTAAAAGATGTTGCAAACTTGATATCGTGTTGCAGGGGTGTGGCATCCAAGGCCAAATATTTATACGAGCAGCGTCGTAGGGTGGACATGTCGTGTTTGGAAAGCGTGACGCCATCCATCTGCAACCGCCTCATCAATCACTTCTCCCGCAGCCGCCTCGTGAGCCTCCGTTTCTACTATGATGTTCACCGCCACACAGTGGACGCCATTTTGGGATACTGTTTCCTCATCGTATTTGTGGTGGCGATGAACGTCATAGCAGAAACGGAGGCTCACAAGGCGGCTGCGGGAGAAGTGGATGATGAAGCGATTGCAGATGGATGGCGTCACGCTTTCAAAACAGGACATGTCCATCCTAAGACGCTGCAACACAATATCAAGTTTGCAACATCTTTCAAAGATAGCTTTTCCCCTATTTCAATGATTATCTCATTCGGGAGCTATGGCAACTTCATAAAAGTACGGCTTGAACTTCTTCTTCCTTCTCTCAATTCTCTCATGCTGCACAAAACCTGAATAAAATCCATTCAATTAGAGCTTCCTGCATAGAAATAGCGCAATCCATTCAATTAGAGGTTTTGCTTATCAAAGTTACAAATGGAATTCGTTAATATAATCTATCTTACATATTTTACAAACAGAGCAGGAGTGGAATTCAGAAAATGCAAACCCTTAAACCAAGAATGCAGGATTGCTGGAGATAGAAACGCACCTGAAAATTTTTAAAACTGGACAGCAGGGATCTCAATTTCAATAACAATGTATCCTGAAACTCCATATTTAAGGGCGGAGGACATATAACCGAATTATATCCACATTAGTTTTTTCCCAATCTTAAAATAGAAATGCATGACATGCAATACTACTTTTCATGTTGATTTCAAGCTTCAGAATCATATTATGCAATTTACGAAATTTACAATTTAAAATTGAGAGAATGTCTGCACAGCAAGTCTTAATTCAGGGCTTTTCCTATTTCTTAGAAAAATGTTTTTGGAATATATATCACTAATTAGAGTACATCTAATCTATGGCAAAAGAGAGAGTACTTACCTGTAAGATGATTCAGATATCAGTAAATAGAGTACATCTAATCTATGGTTAAAAAGAGAGTGCTTACCTTGCAGATGATTCAGATTTTGAAATTTGAATGATCATAAACTGTAGAATTAGGGTAAAATTCAGGTGAAAGGCATGAATCAATGGTATCAATCATCAAACATATAAAATTTAAACTCTAAAGACTCTAATTCAACAATGAAGCATAAATGAACATAGAAATATAAAATAACAAAGCAATAATACCATAATTCCTATGTCATTGTTCAATCACCTTCATTGCTATTCTCCATTTTGCTTTATATGTTATTGCCCTCAGATTTGTAGTATGCAAAAATAAGCCTAGTAATAGTAACAACAAAATATCAAAGATAGTGGTCGTAATTAGTCAATTAGTGTCAAAATGAAAGGGATAGATCTCTTTTATAGAAAACCAAATTTGAATGAAGAGCCAAGATTAAATGATGGAGATCAATGGATGAGATTGCTTTGAGAAGCAAGGAAATAGGGTTAGGGCTAAAATAGGGTTTAGTTAAGGATGGACGATGGAGATAAAAAGTTAATAAAACCTTATCAAGGGTGAAGGTTAGTTGAGATGAGTGATAAGATTTGGCACAAAAAAAAAGGTGGTTGGAGTAAATTAAATAATTATAAAATTATTTAATTTAGGAGAGAAAATGAATTAATAAATAATAAAAGCAATTATTTAATTATAAAAAATGAGGGAAAAGTTGACTTTTTAATAAAAATACTTATTAAATAATTACTAGTGGGAGGGGGAAGGTAGGAATTAAATAAATAAGATGTATTTAGGTAATTGTGGAAGAAAAAAGCTAATGAATAATTAAATAAAAATAATTATTTAATTATAGTAGGAAAATATTAATATATAATTAAATAAATCAGAATTTATTTAATTATAAAGTGGAAGAATTAATTAGTGATGTAATTAAATAAATTGATTTAATTAATTAATCAAAATAAAAATGAATTAATTAAATAATTAAAATTATTTAATTAATAGAAGAATGACTTTAAGAAATAATTAAATAATAATAATAAATTATTTAATTACATAGGAGGGGAATTAATGTGGAAAATGGTGTTCAAGGCTCAAGAAATTTTTCAATGTCTACACAAACATATAAATTAATTTCTTTCACACTTAAAAACAACACAATCCATTCAATTGGAGCTTCCTCTTATCAAGTTATAAACAAACATGCAGGTTTCAAGGATTGAATGTATCATGGGCATCAAACTTCCATATTTAAGGGCAAGGAGCTATAACCAAAGTATATCCATAGTTATTAGTTTTTTTCCCAATCCTAAAATAAAAACTATCCTACTTTTCAAGTTCTAACTCATGCACTCTTTGTCTATATACAAGGTATTAATAAATTATTTTATTTAAGAATTTAGCTCATTTTTTGATAAACTATCACTTACTAAATATAGGAAGGAAATTCTTTTGATGGTAATAGGATTGTATTTAGAGATTTTTGTTTTGGATATTTAAATATTTTTTATCATGATTATAGAAATATTATTGTAAAAACAAAAACAATAACATAAAACGGATATATATTTTTATTTTTTAAATGCTTTTTAAATAAAAAAATAAAAATATAATTTTTTGTGTAAGGGTAATTTTATATTAATCTCAAAAAGAAAGATACAACTAGTGCTAAGAAGATGACCAAAATGCAGAATCCCTTCTTCCATGACCAAAAACCACATACCTCCCTTGTTACAATTTCTTTGAAGCAATCCAAGGTAAGATTAGGCTAACAAGCCATGACTGAGCAACCAGCAAGAAAAACATTGTACTGAAATCCAAAATTTTGGATACATATGACCCTATTTCACTAAAAACATCAAACAAACTATACAATACCACTATTAATCTATATAATTAAGCACTGATGTGGACTATAGACTAACCATAGCAACTCCTTGACACAATTCAAACCCATAATTACCATAGTAATCATATGAACCTATGGGCATGAGCAAAGGACTAAAAAACCGCAACCTAATTGAATTGACCCTGCACAAGAACCAGCTACAAATAATTTTTTAGATAATTCAATCCAACCATTGTGAACTACATATGCTTGATGAGTGTCGTCCCCTTAAGATCAAGCAAGAAATAATAATACTTGATAACCTTCCCCACGATCCTATAACAGAGGCATGTCTCATGGTAGGGGAGCTCTAACCCCTAGCGTAGCCACATACATAATCTCCTTCAATGATCTATTTTAAGGATCTATGATAGTTGCTTCAAATGCTTATGTTAAAAATTACAAACCAAAAGTGCTCAATTAATACTTAATGCTCAACGAATTTAAATTAATGAAATTACAAAGAGATTAAGGAAAAAAACAAAATGAGAGAGAAAAAGGGAGTGCAAACAAAATTGATAATAGAGTTCATCATTTAGAATGACTACGTCTTCGGGCCCCTCTTCATTTGAGTGGACCAATCCAATTATTCCTCCAGAAATTTGATTACATTCATCGGCAGAACCTCTCATTGGTTTACAAATAAATCTTCAAGTTTCACCTCCAATGTGTGTGAAATCAAGCTTCCACAAGCACAAAATTACAATAATTTCTCCAAGAAAAATAATTTCTCACTCTTGTAAAATTCTTCCAAAATCACTTGACCTCACATTCCCCATTCTACCCCTTTTTATATTACTTTTTTTTGTCCAAAATTGGCATAAAACCAATTAACTACTCAATCTCCCTTACATAGAGAAAATTCCAATAATATCCCCTTCTTATGATTCCCGAAATGATAATATCCCCTCAAGATCATTTATTTTTCCATTTGAATGGTTACGAAGGGATTTATTCCCTATTAATTTGGGGATGTAGTTTGAATAGGCTCCTCAATTTAGGAATAATATTCCTAATATTCTCGTAGAAAAGGGGTTTAGTATTTTTATGGTTTCAAATTAATAAAATAGCCTAATTTTTAGGCTTGAAATAGAAAAAATAAGTCTAATTTTAAAGAGGATTTATGGGCATTTTATATTGGGGGGGTAACATCACACTCCCCTCCCTTTATCCTTTCCCCTAACAGAGGGGGATGTGTTCCCCTTCAAAATTGGGTCGACCCCATACCATGGCTGGCGCCCCACTTAATGTGGGCCACCCCATGGATGGGTGGGGCCCATCTTAGATATTTTTATTAAATATAAATTTTATTATATTTTTTTATTTTGCCAATAAATTTTTTCTGCTTGGAGAGAGGAGGTGATGTCGTGTGTCAAGGACAGATTGGCCATTGAGCTAATTGGGTGTTGACATCATCAGGACAATTTTCACCCAATCTTTGACCTTTCATAACTTTACCATATGGACCCCATTTTTCATTAAAAAAAATCTGTTGGAATCGTGATGATGAGAACTTCGCAATGGTGTTGACTTTGACTAGTTTTGATGACTATGATTTTTTTCCCTTTTTTAGCGAGGTTTTGAGAGTTGACCAAAGGTTTGACCATATATCTTGAGCTCCAGGACTCTGATTGACTCTGTTCAAGTTGTGTTGGAGTCAAGATCCCAAGAACTTTTTAGTGATAGCAAAACTAGAGAAAAATGGAGAATTTCAAAATTAACAAAAAATCCTCTGGACCAGTCCTCCCCACTAGAGAGCTTTTAGACTTTCGAAAGCTGGTCACTCAGAAATTAAGTGAGGGTAAAGTTCCCTCACTTTACCAATATCCATCCACTTTTCCTTGCTTGGATGCATCCCTTTTAGCCCCACTCAGAGGTATTCAACTGCTCCTCTTCATGAAGTCTTGGTGTTCCTGTCGAGGATAACATCTTTAAGAAACTCTGACATGTACTTTGGTGAAAGGTCATCAACTGATGGAACTTGCATTTTAGCCTCCTCATCTAGTATGTAATCGGCTTGATCTTTGTTTCTTCACCTTGCATTCTTTCCTTGCTTATGTGTAACCAAACCCTATCTCCAACTTGGAAATGATGATCGATGTGATGCTTGTCATGGTGACCCTTGTACTTTGCTTGACTCTTTTCCAATTGTTTTTCTATGGCCTAATGAACTGCTTGGACCTTCTAGATGAACTTTAAATCCCTTTCTACGTCAAGGCATCCATCTTCAATATCATTTGTTCCAAAAGAAAAGTCCATTGGTGTCTTTGGAAAGTAACCAAAGAAAGTCTCAAAAGGAGACCTCTTTGTAGAAGAATGGGTTGCATGGTTGTAGGCATGCTACACATAATGAAGACTTTCATCCCACAACTTAGGATGTTTGATGCAATATCCTCTTAGTAGATGTACAACTATCCTGTTCACTACCTTTGTCTATCCATCGGTCTGCGGATGGAAAGTTGTACTCTTTTTCAGTTTAGTATCCATAAGTCACCATAAGACTAACCAAAACTCCCCAAGGAATTGAGAATCTCGATCCAATACAATGGAAGTGGGTAACCCAAAGTGAACCCATACAAACTAAAAATACATATGAGTTGTCAATTCAATAGTGACTTGCTTTTTACATGGCATAAGAATACACATCTTGTTGAACTGATCAACTACTACATACAAATAGTCATGTCCTTTCCTAGACATAGGCAATCCCCCGACAAAATCCATAGATACTCTTTCCCATAGACAAAATGGTATAGGTAAAGGTGTGTACAACCCCAATTTCCTATTACTTGGTTTGCTAGTTGCACACATCACACATCCCTTAATATATTTTGTTACAATTTCCCGCATTTGAGGCTAGTAGCAATATTTTTGTTGATGTGCCAAAATTTTACTAACCCCAAAATGTTCTGCAATTAGCGACGTGTGTGCCTCTCTGATTACATGTGCTTGTTCATTCTTTGGAATGCATAATTTTCCTAAGTGATAGAAGAGTTTATCATGCACATAGTAATCCTTTTCTTCTACTTGTTTTCCTTGGATTAGAGTTGCATAGATATCCTTAAAATTTTCATCAGTAGCATATTGTTCTTCAAAAATTGCATGAATCATAGAACTATTTTTAAGGATTATCAAAGCATTAGAAACTAGAGGTCTAGAAAGCATATTTGCTACTTTGTTATGGGCTCCTTTCTTATACTTAATAACTAAGTGAAACAACTATAAAAATCCCATCCACCAAAAATGCCTACTTTGTTGTAGCTTAGTTTGTGAATGTAGATATTATAATGGCTAATGATCAGTATGCATTACTGTTTCCTTTCCCATTATATAATGTTTCCATTTCTTAACACTCTATACTAAAGCATAAAGTTTTTTATCGTAAGTTGGATAATTACTTACTGCACCAGAAAAAGTTTCAGAGTGGTAACAGATCGGCTTACCTCCTTGTGTCAATATTGCTCCCATGGAAAATCCACTCACATCTATTTTGATCTCGAATGGTTGGTGCAAATCTAGTAGAGCCAAGACTGGTGTGGTGCTTAACTTTTCCTTCAGTGTATCAAAGACCTTCTGTTGTCATCCTCCCCACTAAAAAATTATCTTTGTACTTGTTAATGCATGCAACAGTGATGCGATGAAGGGGAAGTTCACAATAAACTTCCTCCAGTAGTGGACAACACCCAAAAAACTTTTGACTTTAGTTACAGTACTTGGCTTAGGCTAGTTTACAATTGCCTCGACCTTCACAGGGTTGACTTTCAATTGACGATTCCCTACGATATAACCTAAGTACACAAGAGATTTCTTTGCAAGCTCGCATTTGACATCTTTACATAGAGTTTTTCTTTTCTTAGTACATCAAAAAAAAATTAACATGACTTACATGGTCTTCCCAAGACTTGCTAGAAACTAGGATATCATCAAGATACACAATAAGAAAATCATCATTGTAAGGATGAAAGATGTCATTCATGACTCACATGAATATGGCAGGTGCATTGGTAAGCCCGAAGGGCATAACCAACCAGTCATAAAGTCCCTGTTTTGTCTTGAAAGCAGTTTTCCAAATATCATCCTTTGCAATTCTAATATGATAACCACTTCGCAAATATAATTTACAGAAATAAATTGCATGCTTAGGCCGATCAAGCAAGTCATGAATTCTAGGAAGCGGATAGTTGTCTTTTATGGTGATTTTTTTTAGTTCCTTGAAGTAGATGCACATCCTCCATGTTGCATCTTTCTTTGGAACCAAAACGATCAGAGAACCACAAGGCGATGTGCTTGGATGAATCAATCCTCTTTCGATGAGCTCCTGAACTTTATTTTTGATTTCTTCATTTTTCATGATAGACAAACCGTACATGCCAATATTAGGTAGTGGTGCATCCTATTGCAATCGAATTTCATGTTAAATAGCTCTTTTAGGAGGAAATCCTTTTGGTTCCTGAAACATGTCATCATAAGTGGAAACAACTTTGACCAATTCAGCCTTATGTTTAGGATCAATTCCTTTAAATGCCTTAGATGCTTCATCTTCTTTGGCCTTAACAAGCATTAACACAAAGTTTTTATTGGAGTTCACTAATCTTTTCATCTGACCAACATTAACTAATGAAAAACTAGTTTTGACTTTATGTGCATGTACAATATATTCAATCCCATCCTTAAATAGGTGATACTTGTTTTCCTCCCTAAAGAAGATAGCTTTACAGTCGTACAAATATGGACTTCCTAACACAAGTCCACAAATATCTAAAGGTACAACATCCACTACAACCTCATCTTTAAAGTTTGCAATGATTGCAAAACTAACCTTACATTGTTTAGTGACTTGTAATTGTGCATCATTACAAACCCATCCAAAGGGTATGGCTTCAAATGAGGATTTGTAATCAGATTTAGCTTTTTAACAACCTCTTCAGATATGAGATTAAATTTGAACCCCTGTCAAATAAAGTATCAACCTTAGTGTGTTTAGTTATCAAATGGATATAAAATAGTTCATTCCTCTACTTATCTACTTTAGGTTGCTTACTTGTACTTGTAGAAATACTTGATTCAGATGCAAGAGATATAACTTTGTTTTTACCTTGAATCCCAATGGCGGTTATCTTCGTCTCATCCTCGGAATTAGATCCAAGGTCCTGTTGTGTTACAACAACTATCTTTTGCTTCCCTTTGTTTCCATTGTACTTCTTTGGCCTAAGTTATGGATGTAGTTTCCAGCACTTAGAGTCTTCGTGTCATTCTTTCTTACAATGAGAACAGGTGGATTTTTCACCCTCTTTCTTTACTATGGCTATATTTTTTTCTTTTCCTTTATCTTTACCCTTAGGTTTCCCCTCAGTCTTAGACGGTTTCTTTATGAAATTATCACTGAAAGTGTTCTTACCCTTGACTCTAAATGAGTGGCTTGGACTAACACTTCATTCAAATTATTAAGACTCAACATTAGAATAGTATGTCTTAGGTAAGAATGCAAACCACCTATGTACTTGAGTAATGTATCCTAAGTATATAATGGAACATTTAAAGAAATAGCTTGTTTTCTAAACTCGTGAGTGTAATCTTGGATAGACTGACCCTTACCTTGCCTAAAGGTTTTCCAATTCATGGTTAATTGTTGCATATAACCTAAAGGATAATTTTTTTTTTTAAGGGCAGCAATAAATTCCATCCAAGTCATATTGACCTTACCATGGCGAGCAATTTCCTCCCGAGTCCTACTCTCCCACCAGGTGAGAGTTGTACATCCAACTAGAGAGTGGCTAACTAGATCACAGAAGCATATTTTGTTAGGCCTTGAATCCTACAATAGACTTCTACCTGTTGGATCCAATCATCTAACTTTTTGATATTTAACTCACCACAATACCTAGGCAACTCAAATTTTACATCAAGTTTAGTAATAGGCTTAGACTTGCTTTCGAAAGGATTAACAGTAGTAGAAGAGGAAGAAGAAGAAGGGGAAGATGGAGAAGAAGGGGAAGATGGAGGAAATGGAGCTTTTGGATATTTTCCCCCTTTTTCCTTTCAATCTTCCTTCTTTTCTTGCTTCAACGAATCTCCCTTTTCGTGCTTCTTCTTTTCCACATACAACTCTTCCACCATAGCCTTCATTTCAAGGAAGACTCACTGGAAATACTTATAATCAAGCTCTTGCTCAGTGCTTTCCCAGCTTTAGTTTCATCCATTCTTGGCGAATTCCTTCATTTACCGATCTCAGGATTGTATTCTTCAAGTTTTCCTTTGCCTTGTTGAAGCTTTGAGCATGTAAGCATTCAAATCTACAATACTAGTCAAAATATAGCTCTAATACCAATTTGATCTGTTTTAAGGATCTATGACAATTGCTTCAATTGCTTACATTAACAATTACAAACCAAAAGTGCTTAATTAATACTTAATAGTCAATGAATTTAAATTAACAAAATTACAAAGAGATTAAGGAAAAAATACAATGACAGAGAAAAAGAGAGTGCAAATGAAATTGATAACAGAATTCGTCGTTTAGAACGACTACGTCTCTGGGCCCCTCTTCAATTGAGTGGACAGATCCAATTATTCCTCCAGAAATTCGGTTACATTCGTTGGCAGAACCTCCCCTTGGTTTACAAAGAAATCTTCAAATTGTACCTCCAAAGTGTGTGGAACCAAGCTTCCACAAGCACAGAATTACAATATTTCTTCAAGGAAAATAATCTCTCTTCCAAAATTCTTCCAAAATCACTTGACCTCACACTCCCCATTCTA
Organism: Sequoia sempervirens; assembly: GCA_007258455.2. NCBI lineage: Eukaryota > Viridiplantae > Streptophyta > Pinopsida > Cupressales > Cupressaceae > Sequoia > Sequoia sempervirens. The sequence continues at coordinate 10,902 of VDFB02275225.1, read as the reverse complement.
CCCCTTTTTATATTACATTTTTTTTTCAAAATTGGTGTAAAATCAATTAACTACCCAATCTCCCTTACATAGAGAAAATTCCAATAATATCCCCTTATGATAATTTCTTTTTCCATTTGAATGGTTACAAGGGGATTTATTCCCTATTAATTTGGGGATGTAGTTAGAATGGGCTCCTTAATTTAGGAATAATATTCCTAATATTCTCCTAGAAAAGGGGTTTAGTATTTTTATGGTTTCAAATCATAAAAATGGCCTAATTTTTAGGCTTGAAATAGCAAAAATAAGTCTAAGTTTAAAGAGGATTTATAGGCATTTATATAGGGGGGTGGTGGTCCCACCACACTCCCCTCCCTTTATCCTTTCCCATAAAAGAGGGGGATGCGTTCCCCTTGAAAATTGGGCTGCCCCCATACCATGGGTGGTGCCCCACTTAATGTGGGCTACCCCATGGATGGGTGGGGCCCATCCTAGATATTTTTATTAAATATAAATTTTATTATATTTTTTTATTTTATTTTTATTTTATTTATTATTTCCAATAAATTTTTGCCACTTGGAGGGAGAAGGTGATGTCGTGTGTCAAGGGCTGATTAGCTCTTGAGTTGATTGGGTGTTGACATCATGGAGACAATTTTGACCCAATCTTTGGCCTTTCATAACTTCGCCATACAGACCTCATTTTTCATAAAACAAACTCCGCTAGAATCGTGACGATGAGCACTTCACAATGGTACTAACTTTAACCAGTTTTGATGAATTTTTTTCCCTTTTTCTTGTCGGGTTTTCAGAGTTAACTAGAGGTTTGACGATATATATCTTGAGCTCCAAGACTTTGATTGACTCTATCCGAGTTGCGTTGGAGTTAGGATCCTAGACATTTTTTAATGATATCAAAACTAGAGAAAAATGGAGAATTTCAAAATTGATGAAAAATCCTCCAGATCATTCAACCCTACCAAAAAATTAGCCTTAAACAATTTCCTCACCATTGTCTCAACCATGACTTTAGGAGTGCTAATGTCCAAAAGAATCACCAAAAACCATGAAAAAATATTGGCGTCAACCTGTTAAGCCTAACCATCCTCCAAAAAACCATTACCCAAAATGATCTTTCCTGCCACCAAGGTTAGGGCATCATCATTGAGGAGTATCCACTTCAATATATGGCCTTTCACATTTCCTTTGAAATACATTTTCCTATGTGCTCTCTAATTGAATGTATGTATCAACACCAATGCTCATTAGTGCATCCACAAATGTACAGATAATAAACCTTGAACCTCTATCCATTTTCATCATTAAAAACTTCAAACACCTTATAATAGTCAAATTAAAATCATTTTTAATGCATTATGCACCTATTTGTGTGTGCCCATTTTCCAAGCCAATCTATAATTAGTGTTAAACCCCCATTTCACACTTGTAGAGGCCTAAAAATAATTACTTTCATTGATGTGAAAATATTTTCCACCCTCCCAATTTGGATTTCATATGACCCATGCTCAAAATCATATAAGGGAACATTTATTTGATTAGACTATGAATATTGAATTCTCCAAAGAATTATGCCACCCAAAGTTGGCCAACACTGTTGATCGATAAGGTGGCACACCAAGTGTGACTTTCCATTTCTATGTAAACATCCACCCTGGCAAGCTCAAAACATAACATTCCCACCACTATGAATATGAATTATCAACCACCCAATCTGATTCAAAGGATTTTGAAACAATATAACACCGCCAACCCATGCCTATCCAATCCAATCACAAAAATCACTACTTTCCACAACATTGTTTGTGGAAAGCACATTTATATTTTAATTACAGCATTGGACTCTAAATATCAACCCAATGCTAGTTGAAAATTTAGCCTGCAATGTCCACTAAGAGCCTTGTCTTGCTACTAGACATTCCACAATTGTACCTATGGAAAGTTTCCTACCCAACCTACCAAAAATATATCTACTTTAACATATAATTGATGCTCCCTTACTGTAGAGATTGAAATTTTCCTTTATCGATCTATCATTAGCTCCTAGGTTGGAGAGGCGATTGGCCTCCATATTTCCTTCTCTTATAATATGATTGATCATGACAAGCTCAAACCCTCCAACAATTTTAGTGCAATGTCTAATTTCACTCCTAAAATTCCAATTCACCAAACTCCTTGATCTTAGCCCATTGATTACCAAAGAAGAATCTCCAACAATTATTATGTTTTAAATGTTTAGTTGATGACATAGTTTGAGGCCAAGGATTAACACTAGTAATTTTTTTTGCATTGTTGGTTCCAACAGGAAGAGGTTTGACCATCCTACCAATGACCTTTCCATTCCAATATCGAACAATACATCCAGCCCCCAAAATACTAGGGTTTCCCTTAGCCACACCATCAAATTTCAACTTATACCACCCAGCGTCCAGAGGATCCCAATGCACCATCTTTCTGGATTCCTGAGTTTTGATTCCACCCTCCCCAACAAAGGTTGGGGTCTTCAAACCATCCCAATTCTTGTGCATATCAGCATCCCAGACTATGAAGTTTTTTTTTTGTGACTTCAATCTTCTACCCTCAAATTAACCACCTCAACAATGCTTGCCTCAACCTTGTTTAAAAATGACGGGTTTGACATTTCTTTACCTTGGAAGAGATGCATGTTTCTTTCCTTCCAAATCTCTCATACTAACACCGAGGGGCTTGTGATCCAAAGGCTACCAAGCATAGCCTTTTTGTGAAGGGAAGGCCAACATTTGAGCATATCCAAAAGATTTTTTAGAAACACATATTACCATTGCATCTTGGCACTAATCCAATGCCAACAACTCATAGAAAATGGACAATTAAGAAATCAGTGATCCCCAAATTCTTCATCTTGCTTACAAAGTATGCATCTAGTAGGACCCACATATCCCATTCTAGTAAAGCTATCTACAATGAGGACCCTACGATGAGAAGTGGACCATGTAAATATTCCTACCTTTGGAAGGAAGTCTTTGTTCCAACACAAATTGATCACTAACCTGACATCTTCCATGTTGTAATTCCCAAAATGGAGAAGCATTCCACCTTAGCTTATCCTGGCCTTGTCTGAAGCAAAAAAAAATGACAATTTAATTCAATTTTATAAGCTTCAACCATCCTATTATCCAAACCAAGGCCTCTTATGCTTTTCCACTGATGTGAGAATCCACCATTTTCTAATGTAGTTGACATGTAATCCCTTAGTTTTTCATGCCAAAGTTGTTTTGTGATGATTTTTTCTTCTATTAAATCCTCCCTATTAGCAAGTTTTTGATGTCCTACCCAAGAATCTTCCTAGAATAGTCTTGTGTGTCCATCCTTGATTTCCCATGTCTAGTGCATAATAATCAAATCTCTACTACTTCTAATAAAGTTTCATATCCTTGAACCACTTGGAAGTGTTTGTGTAGTGAAATTTTTTTTGTCTTCTTTATCCAAATATTTCACCTTTAGAATCTTGACCCATTTGAGATCATGCTTTGTATGTATCAACCAAGCCAACTTTTCTCCCAACAACTTGTTCTACTTGAGAAAATTATTTAGACCTGCATCATCTACCCCATTCCATTCACTTATATGTTTTCACTTGATCAAGGGGTATTTGTGTTGCTCAAAGTTTCCTTTCGGAAAGAAGGTCCTCATTTTCTGATTCGTTTCTTTTTTGGTTGGCTAGATAAGGGAAGGTAATACATCATATAAATCAAAATTACAGAAATTACTAACTTGAGCATAGTGAGCCTTCCATCCCATAAGAGCTATCTATACTTCCACATTGCAATTTTATATTTTTCCCTATCCAACTGGGGGTTCCAAAGCTTCCCTAGAAACACACCCTTTGCCAAAGAAAACCCCAAATACTTGCAAGGAAGAGTGCTCTTTATAAATTTTAGAATTCTTAAGATGCACATTTCTCTATTAAGGTTTGTGTTGAAAATGAAAACTTTTGACTTTTCTTCACCGACTTCCTTCCCTGATGCCAATGAATATTGGTCCAAAATATTTTTGAAATTTCTTGCCTCAAATTCCTAAGCTAAACCAAATAGTATGTGTCATGAAAAAATTATTGATGTGTAATCTATGGCATACCATGAGTTTTTTGAATCCCTACCACACAACCATAAAGCAAATCCTTGGAGAAAGATCTCCCAAGGTCCTTGACCATGATAATGGAAATAAATGGAGACAATGGATCCCCTTGTCTGAGACCTTGAGAAGAATTAAAGAAGTCTTCTAGGGAGCTATTTATAAGAACCAAGTACCTGGGATAGGAAATCCATTCAAAGATCCAATTTATCCATCCTTTATGAAAGCCAAATGCCTGCAACACCTTGAACAAAAATCTCCAATTAAGTTTTTCATATGCTTTCCTAATATCTAGTTTTATCAACATAGACTATATTTTTGTTTTATGTATTGAGTGAATGGCCTCTTGGGAAATTACTACTCCATCTAAGATTCACCTTCCTAGGATTAAACCTATTTTTCCCTCTATAATTATATCTAGTTAAATATTCTTAACTCTATTAGCCACTGTTAAATGGCTAAAATTTTGTAAACAGTATTGAAAAGTGCAATTGGTCGATATTCTTCAAGAAACTCTAGTTTCTCCTTCTTTGGGATGAGATCAATGAAGGTATTATTTACCTCCCTAAGGGCACTACATGCACATCTGGAATCTTCAATTGCCTCATCCACCTCCTTCCCCATGATATCCTCTTCAAATATCATGCAGACTATCCCTGATGCCATTTGAAAGATGGTGGTCTTGAGCCTTCTTTTTAACTCCTCTTGTCCCTTCTAAAATTTCTCATGTCTGTGTTTCTAGTAGGTAGTTTTTGAAATTGCTTATAGAAGATTTCTTTCATGCTCAACTAGTGGAAAGTAAAGCCCTGAGGAAGAAGGCAGTCTATCTCTGTAGTTGATCAACTCCTATTTTAGCCTTTCATTCTCTTCTATCAGTCCCTTGTTATCCCTTATCAATTTTTTAATTTGAGCCTTGGTGAACTTGGCCACATTTATATTGATGTGAGTAGTTTCCATAGGATCTATCTCTCCTACCCTTTGTACCAAAAGATGTCCATAAATTTGATCATGATCAACAAGGGAAGGCTTTTTGCTTGGCAGATAAAGTGCCCATATCTATAAAGTAGTATTATCAAGATTACATCCTAATATAGTATACATCTTATCACCAGCTTCATCTGTCAAGTGCAAGGTTTTATTCTCTCTCCTTAGAAAGTTGTCAATCACAATGGCTAAACTGATATACCACCCAGGAAGGAGCATAACCCCAACTTCTTGCAATAATTCTCTTCCTCTCTCAGCAATCATGTTCTTCATATCTCTATCAATTTTATGTTGAACCTCTTTCAAAGCATATGCTTACTTTTCAGAGTCAATTCATTTTAGCCTTTCCCTTACCATGTTTCCCTTATACTCATAGATGAAAGTCTTAAATTTAGAAATTTGGAAAAATGCATCATCTTCAATGAATTCCTAACTAGAACGGTGTCTCACATCATCAGATAGATCATTGGAAGCTTCAAAGGGAGTAATATTCCTTTCCAGTGGCATTTCATATTGGGGAATAATAAGAGTGTTAATCTATGTGACCTCTTCTTCCCCTTCAGTATCATCTTCAACCATGATTGGGGTGTCACCTGAGAATCTTACCTCTAGAGTAGGTTGTGGTGACAGATGGCCTAGTGGTGTTATATTTTCTACTTTACTTCTAGATCCAACATTTCTTCTCTTCTCAAATGCCACTAGAGGTACATCTTTTATTATTTCTTCTTCATGCAAAAGAAATTTCTCAACTCTTTCCATAGGATCTCAAATTTCATGAAAATATTCCACATAAGATGGGCTATTATTCATTCTCCAAGCCTTCGACATAACAATTCTATTGTATGCATTTATCCTCATTATCACTTGACTTTCCTCACAATTCTTGATCACATCATTGACATGGAACTCATGCTCATATCCTTTTAGTTTTTGAGAAATTTTGGCATCATAGATGAAATGCTCAAGGTCAAATTTTTTTCTCTTGTTTCCTATTGACAAGCCATAATAATATAGCTTGCTACCAACCAAGTCATACTCTGTATCAACAATAATAGTGAAGTCACCAAAATGAAGAGTGGAAGGCATGGAAGTTTTCCTTCCATAACTTTTCAAATGCATGAAGGATGAGTAAGAAAATTGTCTTATGATCTCCAGGTATGCAACCTTATTTGGCACAGTCTTAGGTAGTAAATATGGTGCTACCTCAAATCAATATACTCTAATGATAGTACAATCTGAAAATGCATACCAATCTCCCCAATTGTGATTTATTTTTCCATCATGACCCTTCTCCTTTGGTTAGAGGAACCTCTATACTTCTAGTGATAGATTATAGTCACATTTGTTCCCAAGTAATTTGTATAAGGGTTTGAAAAAATGTTCGTTGAAGTATAGGTAGTGGGATCTCCCACATCTACTATCCTAGACTAATGTCCACATTTGCATTGGTCTAGAATTACAATCACTATCTGGATCTTTTATTATGAATTCTTCTCCCTATCTTCCCATCACTTGTCCTTCATATAGTATCACATGTATAAGAAGCAAATAGGTTCATTTTTGTTCTTAATAGCATTAAGAGCACTATTAATGGCCTAAGATAGATACTCTACATAGTCATAGGGCCTGGCATCTTGGCTTTGATGTCTGTAGCCAAAACCATGGGAGCTATAGTCATGTTATCAGGGACATCAACTCCTAGTACTTGGCTAGCTAAATAGTATGTGTATTGATAGTACTCTTCAAAGAAATCTATAGAGAATGTGGGCCTTTCATCACTAGAAAATATCCTAGGTTGATTCACTAGACCTTTGGGCCTATGTAGAGGTAGCTTCCACCTCTTATAGTTTGTATCCATACAACGATACTCTTCCAACAAGTCTCTCATCCACAATTTCATCTTTAGGGAGGTGTCCAATTGGAAAACCATACAAATATAATCTCGTGTTATAATCATAAACTATGACCCATTGTGTAAGTTAATTGCGGGCTCTTTTTGGGATTATAATTCTTTTCTAGTGCTTTAATTTGTTTTACATTCACAAAAACATTTGGCATCACAAGTTTTCATAGATTCAAATTCCATGGGTTTGAAACTGGGCTATATATGTACTTCTTCCTATAGTAATAGATGAACAAGTCATAACCCATGTATCAAGTCCACATATCTCCCAATCTTATGCTTGTCCTCTAGGAACTCACATGATGGGTTTAATTGAGCTATTCTCCTTGATTTTGGCCTAGACCCAAGACACTGGTCTATTAAGTCTTGATTAAGTGGCCTACTTTCTATTTTTTTCCTCTTTTCTCTTGTTTTATTTGGGGTTTTATCCATTTTAACCCTAACTGTGCTATACTTCAAGCTATCTTTGAAAAATTATGTTCAACTGAGCCAAGATGTACTTACTTGAATGATGCTAGAAATTTTGAGCTACTTACCTTCATCTAACTCCATCCTCTAGATACTTAGCCACAATTCACAGTGAATTTCAATTCTTTAGAGGTTGTATTTATCAAAATTCAACACGCTCGAGCCAATTGTAGTTCACAAATGGAATTCATGCCACCATTCCTATCAACTTGCACATTAATAGTAGTTGTTTCTTTGATGAATTCATCAGTCAAATCAATCTGGTGATAATTATTTTATATTTTGTCGAAGAGACTTTAATCACAATGTCTATATATCTCTCTTCGATATATCCTTGACCATCTTTTGAGAAGCATCTAAGAGACATTTAGATTTATCTCTTTGATGTTGTAGGGTCTCTTTGATATTTACATTTCAGTTTCTTCCCTTATGGTCCCCCTTTTTTTGATGAGATTGGTGGATATCTCTCGCCGACAAGCCTACGACTCTTTGACTTATCCTTATCTCTTCCTTCAGTGGTATTACTTGCTGATGATCTCTATGTCACTTTGTCATGTCTTGGAGACCATTGATCACTGGCTCTCTTTGATGTCTCTTAGTCTCATCAATAACATGTGTTTACACTTGTTCCAGGATTTCAAGGAGACTTTTGATACTATCTGCTCGATACTACTATGTCTCCTCGTTATATCCTTGTTAGGATGTCAATGAGATATTTTCCAATGTCTGTTCAATGTCCCTATGTCTCATTGATATTTTTCTCCTTGAATGATGAAGAGACTCTCTTACTTCTCTCCTTGATATGATGATGTATTTTCAACATTGCCATTTGTTCATGTTGTTTTACTAGTGACCTATCATTTATTTTATGATAATCTCTTCATGTCCGAGAGATATTTTTATATTTCCTAAATGTTGATGCTCCATATAATTTTTTAGTAAGACATGTTAGATTTTATCCTCGACATGTCCACATCTCTTAGGCATATCATTCTTTAGTCTAGCAAGAAGACATTTGAATGTCTCTTAGACATTCGGGAGTCTCATCTACATTTCATAGCATCCCTTTCTGCACGCATGAAAGAGACTATGGTGAGACTCTCTTCAATAAAACATTGTCTTGGCAACATGCCATGTGCTGCTATGGGAACACTTCAGATAGGGAATTCACTTTAGTGTTATGACCAAGGGCCTTATTTGGTGGTTTATATTAGTTTCAGCCATTATGAATTTTACGAATGTCTACAATTGTATTCCTATATGAATTTATTTAGACATTCATCAAATGCATATATGACATTGTATACCTTATAACACTATATGACATTTTCAAGACATTATGTATACCTTCCTGGCCTTATTGAGATCTATATATATATAGCATGTATTCAAGGCTTAAATAATTTAATTATTTGAGTGGTTTGAATAATAAGGCTTACTATTACTTGTTAGGAGTGACAATAAATTTTTAAATGGTTTCAACACTAACTACAAACTTAATATTATTTTTATTGTTGATAGTGATAAAAATATATTTGATTCTTTGATAGAACCTATACATTTAAGGATTCATCTCTCTTTTTCTCTCAATTTAACTATTTTCTATTTCAATGGATATCCATCTTATATCTAGTAAAATCCTGTGATTATTTTAGTGTTTGGATAATTCTTGTATACACATGTACAATGATAAGGGAGCCTATGCAAGGCTAGAAATTCAAAAATATCACTTTAGAATTTTTTTGGTTTTATCTCTCTTCAGGGATATTGTTAGTATGATGTAGCTTGTAAGGATTAAGACACTTGGGTAGTGAAAGTACACATCCAATAGTAGTAACGCACTCACCTAGAAATTTTGACATTGTTAGCTTAGTTCCACAATAGAAGTATATTTACAATAGACATGGCTTTGAAGATTAAAAATTTCCATATCCTCATTGAGGTTATTCATCAATGGTGGTTAATTCCCTATCAAGGAAGGCTTCTGAAAAATAACACTTGAATTATTTTTTGGGACATATATTATCTCTTCTTCCTAATTTTTCTTTGTTTAAAATTATGATCAATTGCTATAGGGAACTAGCTAACATATTAGTGGATGCACTTGCTAATAGGAAATTGATTAGGGTTGAAGATTATATAGGGTTAATGGTTTAGGGTATTGGGTTGAGGGTATAGGGTACTTGAGGGTATACTAGGGTTGAGGGATTAGGGTGGAGGGTAGAGGGTAGAATGTTTAAGGGTTTAGGGTTGATGGTTAAGGGTTGTGGGTAGAGTGTTTAGGGTATATGTTTGAGGGTACATATGGTTGAAGCATTAGGTTTTAGGGTCAAATGTATAGGGTACAGGGTATAGGGGTTGACGGTTTATGGTTTAAGGTTGAGGGTTGAGGGTTTAGGGATTAGGGTTGAGGGTTGAGGCATCCTTTTATGCAAGTGAAATGTAGGGAAGTAATTTCAAATGCTAGTGAATATTGGGGAAGGATTTTTTGTTCCAACACCACTAATCCCTCAACCCTAATCCCTCAACCATATGCCCTCAACCCTCTACCCTCAACCTTAAACCCTCAACCCGCCTCAACCCTTAAACCCTCTACCCTCTACCCTTTACATTAAACCATCAACCTTCAACTCTTAATCCAACCTCAACCCTCAACCCTTAAACCCTATACCCTCTACCCTCTATATTAATGGAACATCAACCCTAATTCTTCAACTATATATCCTCAAACCTAGCTATATATACCCTAGACCCTCAACCCTATACCCTCAACCCAATACCCTAAACCCTAAACCATACTTAAACCCTCTACCCTCTACCCTAAACCCAATACCCTCTACCCTCAACCCTAATCCCTCAACCCTTAAACCCTAAAATCCAAGTAAACTCACTACCCTAATCCCTCAACCCTCAACCCTTAATCTGGCCTCAACCCTTAAACCCTCAACCCTCTTATACCCTCAACCTTTAAACCCTAATCTCTCAACCCCTATACCCTCTACTCTATATATTGGACCCTCAACCCTAATCCTTGGACCATATACGCTCAAACCTCTACCCTCAACCTTAAACCCTCTATCCTCTACCCAAGCTACCCTGTACACTAAACCCTCAACCCTCAATTCTCAACCCAGAACCCTTAATCTGGCCTCAACCCTCAACCCTTAAACCTTAAACCCTCAACTACTATACCCTATACCCTCTAATAAAATTTATCAAAAAATATTTTCTAGTGCCAACTATCCCTTGAATGATCATGTAGAGAGGGTCTTTTGGGGAAGGCTACATGCGATGAGACTAGATGATTTGAAGGTCCAATGATTTTTTTGGTGAAGGCTTATGGGATGATGTATTTATAGGAAAAAAATGTATCATAGCTTGCTCACGTTGTGCCCTGGATGATGGGATGAACTATAAAGAAATATTATGAAGTTGTC
>VDFB02275224.1:0-67170 GCA_007258455.2 Sequoia sempervirens | reverse complement strand
TGCTATTACTATCCACGCAACACTTACCTCCAGCCTTATACATGGTTTTGAAAATGCTCCTTCTCTTCCATGCTCCAGCTTCTTTCTTATATAGCTTCAACAAAACTCTTCATAACATCAATTTTTCTCCATGTTCAAGTTCTATTGGAGCCATCTCTTCCACTTCTTTAGTTTGGGCTCTAAGCACACTTGTCAAACTTATATTTTACTTTAATTTTCGATATTTATATGCTATGTGATGATGTTGGACACATTTAAAACACATACTATTAAAGCCTCTTCCACCAGTTTGATTTCCATTCTCTTCTTCCTTCATTCTATTTACTCCTACACAACTTCACATATGTCTTCAAAGCACAATAATTTGTTGTCTACAAAATGCACTTTGGCTAGCCAAATTCATCTTGGCTGGAAATCCTAGGGCCATTCACACATCTAACAATCTTCTCATCATATCTTCCACATAACCTACTATCATGGTTAGGTTATAAAATTATTTGGTGTAATTTTTACACTCAACTCTTTCTGCCTCAGGGTCTGCAACTTTTGAAACAAATTCAATTGATATAATAATAAGTGGGAAAAAACTTAGCTTTCACCTTCAGTTATCCTATCCCAAGTTTGGGTATATATCTCAAATCATGTCAACAAGGTCAACAACTCTTGATCCCTCTAGAGGGATGCATGGCCTTTCAATTTAGTGCATATGAACTTTAGCCTCTAAAGGTCCTCTATTTATTCATAATCAAAGTACTTCTCTATCCCTATAATCCAATCTATCAAATCTTTGGGATTTATACTTCTCGAAAAGATAGGGCTGTAAATTTTGGATTGCCTCCAATTTGGATATTACATGGATGGTCCTCTCTTCCAGTCTAGGATTTCCCTACAAGTTCTACAGTTGGTCTTTAGAGGCTTCTCTCTCTTCACTCATTTTTGATACAGCTCCTCTTAGTTGTGGTCTTCATAGCTTTCAATCTGGCTTGCATATTTCTCATCATCTAAATGATGCAGGAGCATCAGGGCGGACGAGCGATCAGCATCACCAAAAAGATTTCCAGTTTGGTTTTGTTGTTTTGTTTTCGTTTTACTTCTTCTGTGGGCAATTCCATTTGATTTGGTGCTCAAATTTGGATGATTTCATATATCGATTTACCTTTGAAATTTGGTTTCATTCGAATTTGCATTCTTATGGGTCATCATTTTATTGAGAAACCTTGTTGGAGATAATGAAGTTCGACTTGTTAATCAAAGGGAAATGAGTCGATACCTTTTGAAGTTTTAAAATTTTAGGGAGAATAAAATTTAAATGTCTTTGATTATGAAAGGTCACGACTCCTGACTGGCATGGGAAGATAAATGGTTTCTCTTTAGAAATAAAAACTATGACAGGAAATGGAAAGAGCGCCCCTGGTGGAAAAAAGGGAGGTCATGGTATCTGGAAATGCAAGAAGAGAATCTTATCAATGCCAGGCCAAAGTGTGAGAAGAGAGGTCGCGCCATAGCACCAGACAGATTAACATTATTTGCCTTGAGTTAATGGTACACAGTGGGTGTAATACTAATCCGAAGATCAGATTTACAGAGGAAATGGGTTTTGGCAGGCACCAAATTGAGGAGATGGAAAGTTCACAAAAACGCAGCATGATGTTAATATTTTGACACGGCCAGCATAAAAGCTTAACAGGCAGCAAAGAAGACAAAAAGTTAACAGGACTTAGTTGCAAGGAAAGGAGTCAACCTAGCTTATTGGAATGGGAAGTGCGATAAATGTTTGGCGTAGAAAAGCTATGGAGATCATACCACAATTTTAAATGAATGCAGATTTCCAAGATTGGGGCACATGACCTATAGTTGAAGACAATACAAACATTTGCAAAGAAATCAAAGCAAGATAGGGAAGAGATAAGAGAATTGGACTTTATGTGAAAGAAATTCAGAATTAAATAATCCTAACGTATGCAAAAACAGGGAGCCGTGAATGATAAGGAGTTAAGAAGAGGGAAAAGTCATGGCAGGAGTGTGCAAGATTTCGAAGGTAATAGAAAAGACAATGATTGCTAGAGAATGAAATGTCTAAGGCAGCAATCTAAGAGTATGCAGTAGTTTGGGTCTGGGCATGGAGGAACCTAAATGTAAACTATTTGTGATTGGATGATTTTATTGCAATTTTACTACAAAGTCTAAGCCAAGCAAGATGACTGGAACAAAATGCAACAAAGGCCTTTGCAGATAAATTGCAGATAAATGGCCACACAAGCATGAGAATGGGATTGGAAAATTCTGGACAGATTTGTATGTAGAAGCAAGTTGTCATATGTAGCACCCCTCCATTTTGGCTCTTTTGATCGGACAGTGTTTTCTTTGTTATGCTTTGTTCTGTTATTACTTTGCCTATGGTACTTGGTTCTATTTGATCGTAAATTGTTAAGCGATGCGAATGTTACATTTTGATGTGATGGTATTTTACTTTGATGTTATCATTATGGTATGCTTTGAGTTAGCCTAACAGATATTTAATTAATGATGCTTTATGCTTTTGATTATATTATTGATGTTAGAGTCGTCAGTTAGTAAGCCTGTATTGGTGAAGGGGACAAGATTGTATCACTTGCTTGCGAGCGCCCTACAATTCCAAGATTTCCTCTTCACGGTGTATCTTATGAGATATATATATATATATGCATGTTCGATGTACTCTTTGTTCGCAGGTTGACAGGTATAGGACATCGACTCCACCTGATTCACAAGTTTAAGTGTGTCCATTGGCCAACGGTATTTGATTGGGAGATAGTAGCTAGGTTTTCCGTGCCAAGTCATCACCCTAGTCATAGTGTGTCATCGGGTTTTAGTCGGGTTAAGTTGCTTATTTATTGTTCATCTCTCCTTGATTTATTTAATTTCAAGTTGAAAAAAAAGTAAATAAATGGCTTTTGTATTTGGGTTGTTTATTAAATAAATCTAGTTGTAGTGTTAGAAATGTTACTTAAATGATTAATTAACATAATTTAATTAATAAAATCATCTAATCTTGGATTAGATTTATTTTATTGATTATTTTAAATTAATTGTGTGGAATTAAATCAATTTATTCATGTTGGAAATTATAATGGTTAAATTCTTTTTAAAATGAAATTGTAAAAATGTTAAAGTTTTTATTTGAAAAGAAAATTTTTAAAGTTGAATTCTTTTGGAAATGAAAATGATTAAAAGCATTCAAATTCATTTGAAATAGAAATTTAAAAAAATGAAATAATGAAATAAAGTCATGTTGAAAGAAATTTGCTTGTTTTAAAATTTTAAAAAAATAAAAATAAAATATCTCCAAAATAGAAAGAGCAGCAGTAACTATGGTGGATAGGATATTTTAGGGTATTTGACCAAATTTGGGGAAAAATAGAGGAGGTTTTTCATTCTTAAAAATTGGGCTGTGAGAGAAAAAGGAAGGAGAGTTCATGTTTTGTTGATGCATTTTGGATTTTGGGTGAAGATTTGGAAAAAGCTTTGGAAAATCTTCTTGCAGAGAAGCTCAACTATCTCCTTCAAACTTCAGATCACAGGTTTTCCTTGTTTATTGTTTGAAAATTTGCATTTTCAATTTAAAACTTGCTTGTAAATCTTTGTTTTGAAACCCTGTTTAAATCTTGAAGAAAGTTAGAATGTTTGTTGAAAATCAAAACTTGCAACAGAAATTTTCAATTTCAACAATAGAAAATGGAAAGAAAGCAAAATGAAATTTGAAAACCTCTATCTTGGAGTTGAAATTGTTCTTATTAAATTGGAAATTTAAACCAAGAAATTGTGCTTGAGAAATTAATTTTTATTGTAATTTTTTTGTGGAAAAGTTGCACAATTTAACTGTAAATTGAAATTTAGGTATGTATTTATAAATATGTCTGTATATATATATGTATTCTTGATATATATATATATATTCAAACATATATTATGTGGAAAATTTTGTTTTAAAAGATTTTTGCACAGAAAATTTTTGGCAACTTCTGAGCAGGGGAGGGGGTTTTTATTTTCTTTTATGGTAATAAAATATAAATTAAAAAAAAATTTGGGCATGCGTGGGGGGAGCACAGCCATGGCTGCACACAGCACCGCCCCAGTGAAGGGGCGTTGCAGTGGCAGCGCTCCCTACACTGTGTGTGGGGGAAGCGCTGCCACAGGCAGCACTGGCCTCCACAGGGGAGGCTGGGCACAACCTTTGGCTGCGTCCCCTCTCCCTTTGGGGGCCCGCGGGGTCAACCCTCTTTATTTCGTTTTTTTTTAATTTTAATTTTGTTTTTATTTTATTTATTATTTAAAAATATATATAATATATATTATACATAATAAACATGTATTATATATATAAAACATATATATTATATATTTTAAATAATTGGGAGTTATTTCAATTAATAGGAATATAAAATGTGTTTTTTTTTAAATATATATTTAAATAATATTCAAATATTTAAATATATGAATTTTAAGATGAATTATTCTATTATCATAGTTGGAAATAAAATTGACTTTATAGCAAACAATTTTATTTAAAAAGTTGATTTTATTATTGTGATAGGTCGATTCTAAGTGCTAGAAAACGAGCAACAAACAAAGTAATGCAAATAACACTAAAAACAACCTACACCTCAAGATTAGCCTAGTTGGATTCAACACAATATAAAAACAACAAATGAAACATTTTACCTTGTGTTGAATCGATCCTTTGGTTGGCCCTTCGATCTTTGGTGTTGTATGCTCCTTGGATGGCAAAATGCAAGCTAGATGATGATATGATAATGGATGCAAGTGAGTGCAAGCATAAAAATGGCTAAGAATGGATTCTAAGAAAATTTTGCAAGAGTTTGACTACAATGCATGATCTCTCTTAAAATGAGAGAAAAGAGGGGGTATTTATAGAGATTTTGAAAATCTCGAGGGAAATGGATGGTCAAGATTGAGCCACCAAGATCAAGATGTAGGGCTAAAGTGAGTTGAGAACTCACAAGCCCTCACATCTTGACATGTGGCATGTGATATGGCTTAAAAGGGGTGATGTGTACATGAGGTGGAAGGATAGTACATGACATGAAGGGAGTACAAAATACCTCGGGATTGGGACAAGATCTCCTCATAAAGGAGGTACTTGTCCCCATGTGGGTGAGAGGACATGTGAGGAATTAAAAATTCTTCAAATATTCTCATTGGGATAAGAGAAGGAATTTAAAATTCCTTTAAATGCATTGGGGGATTAAATGTGAATTAAAAATTCACATGGGGAATAGAGATGCCTTGTTCAAAAAGATAAAGCTTTTAATGAAGTTGACTAAGAACACATTCCATAAATGATATGGAGATTAGAGATGACCTAATTAGGTGATTAAGGTTGTGCAAGTATTTGATTAGACTAATTAAGGACTCATTAGAGACAAGTGGGAAATTATGGAGGATGGGACCCTAATGATGATTAGAGGTGTGCACATCTTAATCATAAATTAATTATGACTAAGAAAGAGGGTTAGATTGCTAAGAGGGATTAGAGGCCAACTTGCAAAAGTTGCAGGATGTGACAATGAGAGAGAAAATAGGGAATTTAAAAGTAAATTTAAAATTCCAAAAGATAATATGACTAAATTAAATAAAGTGATGCATTTATTTAATTTAGAGAGAAAATAGGGGAAAAGTATTTATTAAATTAGATACCTTGGGAAACCTTATGCAAGAAACATCATATTAATTAAATGAATGATTTAATTAATACCGGCAAAGAGGACGATTTTAAAAGAGCAAAGGGATGATTAAGAAGACGACTTTGATCGTATGGAAGTGGTCAAATTTGGATGTCTACAATTATTATGTGTAATTGGAGAAAACGGAATTAAATTATTAGCTTAAGTTCCTTAACGTTGTCAATATAATTTTAATTACTTTTGAGTAGTTGCAAATAATGTTGATTATTTTTATTTGATTACATGCAATATGTTATCGCCGTGCTTGGATTTAGGAAATCTTAAAGTAGGTTATTGAATTGCCGGTTGTCCTTTCGTGTCTCTCTCTCTTCTTGATGTTGGGCAATGGAGTTATCTGTTATGTAAGTCTTCCAGATTGGACTTTCTTTTAATTCCGTGGGTTGTCGTAAAATGTTAGTCAACCTTGGTATAGTCTTGGGAAGTGCATATAGATGTATCCTGTTGTTTTAACCGCTGTGCACGAATGGGGATGGTTTGTGCCTCCTTTGGATTAGGAGTGGATTATGTGAATTGTGCCTCCTTTGGAAGGAGTGAATTATGTGTTTTGTTGCCTCCTGTGTTTGGGGTGAGTTTTCATTATGTGTTCCTCCTAGAGTTGGAGTGGTTTTACCTTGGTAGTATGCACTTGGGATTCCCTTGGTGATTGGTTTTTTTGTGTGTTGTCAAGTAGAAGAGTGGCTTCTGTTAAGCGCCAGAGCCCAAAGAGGTAAATTGGGTAACCTTCAGAAGTGGTTTAATCAAGTGATAACTAAAGCAATATACTTAGAAGTTTGGGTAGTATTTCACACTAATTAAGATAATTGAGTCTCACTCGTAGACGCAAGTGCTCGTATAGGCTTGGAATGAGTGGGAAGGCCTGGAATGGCAAGGTCATCTATCTTGTCTTTACGAGAGGTATTTGATTCCGCATGAGTGAGTATGGGTGTTGGGATTCGGTAGAGGCCACCAGGACAACTCATAGTGGGGGTCGGAGCCTATGAAGATTCTCAGAGGATATCCCATGTCGAACTGTGTGATGACACTCTTTCTACGACAACAGTTGGTATTTGGTCTTGTGTGTATGGTCTTCCTATCATACCTAATCTGTTTTATTTCTGGAAGCAATGTGACTTATGTCAGTGATGTTAGAGTTGTACTTGTGTTATTAGTATGGTTGTATGGTTCATGTGATTGGTTGTGTCAGTGTGAGTTAGTCTGTGTCTAGAGGTTGACGGTCTTGTCTAGAAATCCTTGTTACTATCTCCTAACACGGGGGGTGAGCCTTCGGGTATCACATGGTTGGGTGGAATGTGCACCTTAATCCGTTGGGTCGTTCTCTTGTTCGTGTGGAAGATATTTCCAGTTGGAGAGCTCGTGGGATCCAGAGCATTTTCTTGCTTTATTCTTTTCAGTTGTTATTGTAATTTTATTACCGCTCATTTGTATCAAGGTGGAAGATGTAATTTGTAATCTTGCTTATTGAATTTACCTCATTCAGGGAATGAAAGTTGTAATCGTATTGTAAATTATTGTTATTGGAAACATGTGGTATCAGTTATGCCTTTGATGTAATTTTATCATGTATGGAATGTATGTGTATTTAATTTATTAAGTAATTAAATGTTATGGTTTCAATTCATGTTTCTTGTTTGGGTTTAAGTAAATTCAGTCTCGTAACCTTAGGGGTTGTTGGCAATGGGTAGTGAACTTGCATGTTAATTGTTCTTAAACAAACAAACAAACAAAAAATTTAGTTCGTTTGAGTAGTTAATTGCAATCTTCCCCTAGGGTTGCGTAGCGGGGCGTTACATCATAAATGATGAACGAGAGGACAGAGAAAGAAAAACAGAGGTTGCCAAAAGAGGAATATAGAGGAGAAGGAGTTGCCAAAGTTATTGTAATGTAATACTGTAATGAAATTTGAGTAAATAAATTTATTTGTTTTGTTTTCAAATTGGAGTGAAATGTAGTGTAATCGTGCAATCGATTTAAATTGACACAAGTTATTGTCAATTTAGAGTTTAATCGTTTATGGAGTCTTTTGTAATCTGTATTTGGGTGAAATTGGAAGAGTGAGTTTTTGTCTCCATCACTAAACAAGGTCAACAATTCTTGATCCCAACAAAGGTATGTGTGGCCTTTCAATTCACTGCATGTGAACTTCAGTCTCTTAGAGTTCTCTACTTGTTCATAATCAAAGTACTTTTCTAATCCTGTATTCCAATCTATCAAATTCTCATGATTCATACTTTTTGGAAAGTTAGGGGTGTCAATCTTTGAATTGCCTCCAATTTTGGCTATAGCATGAATGATCCTTTCTTTATTAATTTTTTGGATTTCTTGTGAAAGAAGCTCATGTGTCCTAATTTAAATCTTTTGTATTATGTAATGCCAATGGAAATCCCCTTTTTGTTCATAACAGAGAACGCTCTCGTTTCTAATAGAGACTATTGATGCTTGTGAAAAATCTTGTTCATTATAGATGTACCAAAAATAGTGAACTGCAATAACATTTCAACTGACAACCTGTCGAGATGAAGAGGTTCAGTTGCAGTATTCTGCAAGAGACGAGCAGGCAGCAGAGATCTCCTCAGGTCAAGATAACTTTTTCAAATTTAGCATTTTTCTTGGTTTTACAAAAAGTACGAACACTAGAGAGGGGTGTAACTGTAAGAGTATTGGCATATCATTGACCATGTTGTAGTATCATACATTAAAATTGAATACTATGAAGGTCTTGATCAATAATGACATAAGATGATTGTTGTTATAGAGCTACCTAAACACAGGTAATCATTGAAATTGTCAAGAACAAGACAGTATGTAAATTTGTAAATTGTTTCTCATTGGCCAGTAGTGAAAATTTTCTACTTAGCAGTGATATAACATGTTCTGGCTCTTTTATGACATGCTAATATCTAAATAATAATGCTATGGAATATGCCACACATATGTTTAGGGTATTTGGAATTAGTATCAAGGCATGAGATGATTCCAGAACGGTCTTTCCTATTATGCATCTCACTGCTAAAGGCTTTGCTCATTTCTACGATAGAAGAAAACAGCTCAGCTATGGAAAACTTTTCTGTTGTGCTCAAAGATGATAAAATACATTATAAAACAAGAAATAATAAGAGTATTTGATAGAATTTCAATTATACTTAATGCTCGTTTATGGTTGCTATCTCATGCATAGTAAGATTTGGAGAGCAGCTTCAACACCCTACAGGAAGTTGAAACATCCTAAGATCTTGAAAAGAACTTCCAAGCTGTTTTTTTTATGAAGTTAAACAAGAATGATGCCTTAGAAAATGAAGAAATAGGATTTTATACATCCATAAGGTGCTGTATAAGATCTAAGAGTATAGGCATATTCTCTTCACCTATGTACTACTTAACCTAACATTTGATTATATATGGTTTAATAGAACTAAAGGTATTAAACAACGTGTTTTGATCAGATGTGTCTGGATTAGAACTGTATAAATGTTTTCAAATGGCAAACACCTGTGTAGTTCTTTTCCAGGAAAATCTGTTCAAAAAAATATGCAAAGCAAAAACCTGAAATTTTTAATTAAACAAGGTTGTTAAAAGCTAATTTAGGCATGACTGATCTTTAACTGGTCAAGTGTGGTAATGAAAAACATTTGAGATCTAATTAGGATCGTAACGGTTCATACAAGCAGCTTCTATGTTAGTGTTCAGGTAGCAACATTTATCATCCAATAAAGCTGCCATATTTCCTGTCATGTATAAATTTCCTTGACAGTTTATGTGAAATTAGAATAACACTCCTAATTTCATTTGCCTTGTTCAAAAAATATAGCAATATGACCAATCAACGCATAAAATTTTAGGCCAATAACAAATTGTATGTCAATTGTCAAATAACAAATGTCAAACAGTGAAAGAGTGAAATCTGTTTTAGCAAAACAAATATGCACAAATACAAAAAAGCTATATTTGTTTTTTAGCATATATTTTAACTCCAAGAGAAAAGTACTCGAATGACTAAATATTCTTTCTATCTAAGAACTCCAAAGGAGTTGAAAGCAATTAAAACAACCATAAACAACTTCAATGCCAATGGAGTCCTGTATATTTACCAAGTTGTAACAGATGAAGCATCTGATAATGAGGTCTCTTCATATAGGGAACCAGATGCACGAACTGCACCCAAGGAGCCTACATAAAACAACATAATAGTTAGAGCATTACAGTGGAACAAAATTGCCATCTAATGAAATATACCACTTGATTTCAAACTTGTTGGACCCTATAATTAGGAACTTATAATATATCACATGATAACAACCACAACCTAGAGAAGGTCCATAAGACATGACTTAAACAAGAAGCAATGTCAAAACTGGAGAGGAGAATTAAATCTATCAAATTTCCACTGTTTATAATATTGTATTGAATGTTTCTGGATTTAACTGTGTAATAATTTTTCCATCAACCAATCAAAGTACACAAACTGAAGCATAAACTTTTTCACTTTGAACTTGGAGAATTTGATATTCTTTATTGATTTCTCAAAGAACTGAATACATAAAATACTTAGAAGAAATGCACAAAGACACCACTCATCTACACGCTACTCTCAAACTCAAATTACAAACATAAAATCTACACCTGCTGAATTTTTGGAAATTCCTAACAATCTCTCTTGCAATCTGCACTAACTCACTTTCTTGAAAACTCCCCTCACTTTGCAGCTTCAACTGTAGCAAGTTCCAAAATCCCCTCTCTAATTTGGGCATAGTATTTATCTTCATTGTTCTTGAACATTACAAGAGGGAAGAATAACTACCAGGAAAGATGAAACAATTCTCCTTCAAAACATTGTAAGTTTTCAGACATTGAGATGAAATGTCCCAAGATAAACAACTTCAGATGGATGAAAGGAAACTCATCTCTAATATGGCATCATGACATGTATCCAAGCATCAACAAGTGACACATGGCGTACCTCTGTAACTGACTACACTTTAACAACATTTCATGAAATGACCCTTATTAAGGGTTACTTGGCAATTGTCACCGTGACACGTGCCAATCCTCTCACTGAGGAATTCAGCATGATATTGTGGCCACAACACCCCAAGATAGTCATTTGATCAACCATATGATGTCTTCCATGTTGGACCAAGATTTGAGCCCTCAAAAGTACTGTTGTTACACAATAAAATGACCCACATGGTGTCAGTAGTACAATACCAAACTTTTTTTTGCATAATGGTGTTGCCACACCTATACCTCGAAATTATCTTCCTAGGTGTTGGCAATACTACCTAAACTACTTCTACAAGGTTCACCCAAAAAAGATACCTTATATTAGGAATTTCATCATTATTAGATCCCTCTTTGAAATATACAAAAAACCAAAAAACACACTCAATTTGGAGTCCATATCAATGTGTAATGGTCTTTGCAAGGTATCATTGCCTCAATACCACATTATCTGCTTCAAAATGGTATCTTTTAGGCGAAACCTCAGCCAACATCAATTGTGATGGGATCATTGAATTGCTCTTTAAAAATATGATTTCAAAGACAAACCCCACTCAATTCCAAGTGCATACAAAAAGTTATGTTCTCAGCAAGTCTTGAGACTTTGACCAAAAGTGATCTCTAACACAGTCATTTCAAGATGATTTCAAATATGGTCCTCTCAAAAAATCCAACAAAATTAACCTAAAATGAGTTGCATTTGCAGGACCATAGAATGGCCTGGGACATGCAAGATCAAGTTGTTTTCCAAGCATATAACTACATCTGTCCCCCATGGAAAGTGTGATTGTAAACATTTTTCTCAGTTTGAATCTAAGGAAATAAATATGGTGAATGAAATCGAGCATGTGTAAATTTTGATATCTAATTAATCTCTTTTGGTCCTTTGGCTTCCCATTGTCAATTGTGTCTACAAATTTTTCAATCCAACGTCTTCTACATCATCTCACACTACATTTATAGACAACTTCTCTTCCAATCTTCCTTCTACTCAACATCATTTTTGGAACCTTAGCCTTTATAAGGGCCAATCTCCCTATAATTTGCCTTGGTATTCATCTTCCTAGTGAACTTATTTGCTTTCAGACTCAACAATCCTAATTTTTAAATAGAAATTCCCTACACTCTTTCTTTCACATGCTCTCAATTCTCCCTTTTTTTCTCACTAGCAACTAGCTCTTAACCTGTTCATGCATTTCTTGCATGTTCTATACTAACACTTCACCTTCCACATTTCTCCTCTCCTTCACTTGCCATAACTCAAACATTTCTCTGATAAGCCATTCCAAAATGGCATCGATCCTTTTCACATCTTGCAAAACTCCCTCATGCATCCTCTTCAATATAAAGCTAATCCTCAATTCTTCTTCCACCTTAGTCACACCCTTATCTAAAAAGTCTTGCACCTTCCTATTTGCACACTTTGATGCACTCTCTGACCTCCTCTACCTCTTCTATGAGCTGTTCCTCTTTTAAGCATTCTCACACCTCTAAATGCAATTGAACCTACAACTTATTTTCTCTTCTCAACTTCTCATAATAACTCAACTCACCAACAGTAGGATTGCACCTACTTCAACTGACTCTTGACTGATGTCAAATTCTTTCAACTCTGAACACCAACTTAATTCAACAATATATGATTTAAACTTGCTTTGATACCAAATGATGAGTGGTGGTGGGTCGAATGAAAAACCATCAAGCACTCAACCAGTAAAAATTCAAATAAATAACTATAAACACCACATTTTCGAAGTGGAAAAGATTACATTCTTCATTAATTTCTCAGTGAAATGAATAAATTAATGGCATAATAGGCAATAAGAAAAGTGGTCATAATGATAAATGGATTGCTCTAAAGGCTAGGGTAAAGTTAAACTTTGATAGGGCCTCCAAAGGAAACTCGAGTATTGCAAGGGCAGGTTTCACAATTAGAGATTCTCTTGGGTCCTTTGTGTTGGGAGACTCTAAATTCTATGGTACAAAATCAAATAATGAAACAGAGATGGAAGCTCTTTAGTTGGGTCTACAGGCAGCTTCTATCAAAGGGTATAATGCAATTGAGATGGAAGGCCATTTTTAGGTAATTATTAATTTGGTGAACAAGCAATCCCGGAAACTCAAGTATTGCAAGGGCAGGTTTCGCAATTAGAGATTCTCTTGGGTCCTTTGTGTTGGGGGACTCTAAATTCTATGGTACAAAATCAAATAATGAAACAGAGATGGAAGCTCTTTAGTTGGGTCTACAGGCAGCTTATATCAAAGGGTATAATGCAATTGAGATGGAAGGTCATTTTTAGGTAATTATTAATTTGGCGAACAAGCAATCCCACCCTAATTAGAAGCTAAGGGCACCTTTATAATTAGTTTCTTTGGAAACCCAAGCTTTCTTCAATTAATTTTAGACACTGCTACAGAGAACAAAATGGTGTCACAGATTTCCTACCGAAAGCAGGTGTTCTTAAAAAAGTTAGTTACATATTTAGCAAGGATAGGAATAATTGGCCAACATTGCTACATTGTTAAATAAAGATCGGCCCCTTAGCCATTGTGTTTTGCTAGCAGCTTGTTCTTCATGGGGAAGTCTCTAGTTTATTTTTTAATGAGTTCATTACCAGCAAGAATTTAAATGATGATTCTTTGGCTTGTGGAGTTTTTATTGCACTGATTCATGCAGTCTTTCACCTTTGGCTAGGAGCATGTCTCAATGTGGTGTAATGATTTTAAGATGGTCTTGGTCTATAGAGTGCTTTGGACATTGGCTACATGGATAATGTTTTCTATTGGTATGTTTGGTCACTGTGCTGGTATGTTTAATAGCAGGTTGAGGCGGTGTTAGGGATTCATATCAGCATGGGAAGGTGACAAATCACCATTTAAAAATATTTTTAGGTGCAACAACGTGGGGAAGGTGAATGTAATCAAAGCTATATTAAGTTCTAATGGCATTGCTGATAATCATAATGTTTGCTCCAGGGGCTCAATAATGGAAGATTTCCTACTCCAACAAATGATGGCAGCCATGGATAAAACAGTCCGAGAGTCTATGGATCTTTTGGTGAAAGCCCTGATGAAGTCGTATTTCTATCATGTTGGCAATGAAGGTTTTAGGGTTGGGCCTTCTACTAAGGCAGAAAATGGGAAAGCTCGTGTGAACATGGTGGAGGTGGACAGAAGAGTTATGGATGTGATTGTGAAAGAGCAAGGATGAGACGATAGGGGCATGTCCCATCTCATGACATACCCGATGCTCCCAACCATGCTCAAAGACATGCCAGCAAATTTTTTTAAACATTTTTGACTTTAAAAAACACATTTAAAAGCCTAGAAAGCCCTAAAATGTGAATGACAACCCTAAAAGTGACCAATATCATTCCCTTTTCTAATTATTGCATTTGTGAAGCCAGCTGATTTTTTAAAAAAGTGAAGAATTCAAAGGTGCCAAAGACATTTGCTAGATGCTACGAGAAGGAACTAGCTTGCACAAAGGAGATTTATCAATCAAAGGTAAGTATTTTGACAGATTCTTTCAAGCTTTTGAAGAATTTTTCCAAAAAAAAAAGACTTTTTTAGCATTTTTATTTGGTTTGTTTTTATTATGTTTATATATGTATTTTAAGGTTGCATTTTTTGTTGTTTTATTTTTCTAAGTTCATGTACTCCAAGGTTACATTTTCAATTTTAAAAAAAAAAATCTTATAACAACAATTCATTCAAAATGGCTACCAGTTCAAGTTCAATGTCCTTAAAATCAATTAGACACTCCAAATATGATCAAGCATCACCTCGATGGAAATATGTTATAGTGATTGAATAACTTTCAACAAGTGGGGCTTGTCTTTGGTGTTGATGCCACTTTGGGATCAAATATAAGAGCTCATATAGTTGAGTGGAAGCTCACCTTTATGCTATGACTGTCTTAAGGAATAGAGTTTTTCAAGGGGCAAAAAGGAAGAGATTGCCAAAGGAACAATCAAAAAATTATACCATATATTATAGAACAAGAAGAAAAGGATGTTGTGAATGAGAGAGCAAAAACAAAATCTCATCCTTTAGCAAAGAAAAGTTCAAGGAAGCCACCCACAAGGTCTCCTTCAATAGTGGTTTTTCCCACATCCTTTCTTGGAGACACCATCTATCCAAGAAGAAGATCCCTCTATTTCTTCCTACAAAAGAGGCCCATTGGAGAAGGCATTTCAGATGAATACATTGCACATTGCATTTACACCAATGGTCTTCCTTTCAACTTGGTGAAGTCACCATATTAGCGATCAATCAAATGCCCTCTAGTTACACAACTCCTGGGTATGAGAAGGTATTCACCACTTTATTGGAAAAAGATTAAAAAAAAAATGTAGAGGCATCACTAAAACCAATCAAGGATTCATGGATTAAAACACTAATGTCATCATTTATGATTGATGGAATGATTGTAAAAACTGGCTTGAAAATCTAATGTCATAGTTGACAGAAAGCAAGTAGTGACAAGATAATCCAAATCATACATTGAAGACATTTTGAGAAAGGCCAGGATTGTCCATGCCTTGCTCACTATTGTCTTTGAACTACTCTATTTGAGGTGAAACGTGTATGCATGAGATACAAATCATCCAAGAGGTTGCACATAGAGCTTGTATGGTTAAGAAAATAAAATTATAGTTATACCAATAAAGAAACTATAGTACATCCTTCCAAATTAAAAATTGGTGCAATACCAATTATCGAAGATTAGAACTACAAACTCATTGATTTGTTTTAACCTAAGTTGTCGAATTGGGTACAGGTACAGGTGCATGGGTACAATACACAAGTATGGAAAAAAACTTGATGGTTGGGTACATTTGGGTACATCCATACCAAAATCAATATTAAACTAGTAGTAAGTTAGTAACATATATATAAATCTAAACTACTAACATTCTATAAAAGAGGAGCTGATGGCGAGCAGCGAGAAAAGGAGTGGGGCTAGGATTTTGAATTCCCCTATTGCAGAGGGTGAGGGAGATGCAAATTTTGAGGACGAGATGGATGGGTTGCGGCTGGTGCTGCCTAACGGTTGGCTTGTTGGAATCAGCATGGAAGTGGAGGACATCTCTTTGGGTGCTATCGTTGATGGTTGGAGCGGGAGCTCAAGTTCGAAATATATTGTTGAGGGCAATGGAGAATCTGGCATTGAGGATGATGATGCAGTTCCTCTGGTTTTTGTTGATTCTTTTGGGTTGTTGGTGGCAATCAGGTTGCTGTCGGCGAAAGCTATTGAGGGACACTGCTAAGAGCTTTCTTCGTTTGGAGAGGGGGGTTTGTTACCCCCTAAAGAGGCTGGAGTTGTTGTTGTGATCCCTAGCGTTTCTCCTCTACTAGGAGGTAGGGGATTGAAACATGGTGGTTGTTGGTGTGCTCATGCTTGGAGCGGTGGCTATTGGTGAAGCTTCTTTTGTGGGTGATGGGCTACTTCTTCTAGCTTGGTTTGAGAGATGGTTTCAAGGCCCTTTGGTGTGTTGGGTTTGTCTATACCCATCTTGCTAAGAACTGTTTTGGCTCCATTTCTTAGATTTTAACCCCTTATGGTTTGTGCTGATTTATTTTCTTATGGGGTTTGTTTCCTGATGGTTTTGGCCTATGAGGCCTGTACAGGCTGCTTGTTCTCTTCCTTTTTGGGAGCTTTTTTGTTTCTATTGGGGGAAGTGTTGCCTCCACTATTTTGGTTGGTTTTCTATTTGTTGCAGATGGCTCTCAACCTCTTGTGGTGGCTTGTGGTGGTGGACTGCTTCTTGGTTTCCTTGTTGAATACTCTTAAGGAAGTGGTGTCTCCTCTTTTCTTGGTTTTTTTGTTGTTCGATGGGTTACTATCTTTCCCTTTCTTGATGACCCTGATGTTCTTGCTTTTAAAGAGAGTTTTTATAAACCCATGACGAATGCAATGACATTGGTTTCTCGGCTTTGGGGTTGGTTTTGGAAGGTCGGCAGGTTCCTGTTGTTGATGATTAAGGGAGTGGAGGTTGCTTTTGTCTTTGTTTCTTTGTTGTTGGTTGGGCTATTAGTTTTTTCTTTCATGTTCCAAAGGCTCAAATTGCCAAGGGATGTTGTGTCTACCCTTCCTTCTAAAGTGAAATATTCCCCTTACTTTTTTCCCCAAAATTAGACACACAAACCAGCATCAAACCACTGATTAGCGTTAGCTCCAAATGCAAATCAGCATGGAAAGTAACTCTAACCAAGAATGTTCACCAAGATCCCAATGTGGGCGAGGTGATAGCATATGGTCAGAGGATCATTAGGTATAAACTGAACTGAAAGTACAATTCATCTGCTGATGCAGGCATCCACAAGCAATGGGAATACTCCACTTATTTAGTGAGTGAGATTATTACATTATTAATGCGGCAAGCCAGCCATTAAATCCTCTCTTCCACTTATTTCGTGGGGGGAAAACAGTCCAAACAACCACTTATTTTGTGGGGGGGAATTTACAAACAAGAAAGATGTTTATTCTAAAACTCAACCACTCAATTGTGGGAGTGTAATCAAGTATAAATCAGTGTACCCCGGGGACGCGTCCCCCCCTAAATCCCGAGCGTCCCCGAAACGGGGACGTCCCCGAGACTTGGGGACGGCGTTCCCAAGTTTCCAACAGCGCCACTAGTTTTGGTGGCTCGCCGCCGGGGACGCGGGGACGTCCCGGCGTCCCCGGGACGCTAAGGGGGACGCCTTTGCGTCCCTCGAGCGTCCCGGGGATGCCCAGGCGTCGCCCACGGCAGCAACTTAAATCACATGGTTTAAAAAAAAATTAACACATTTTTTTATTATTTGACATTTTGATTTGTACTTGTTTTGATATCATGCTACTCATTGTAATCATCTTTATGATTAGATATTTTTGATATCATATAATAGAAATCTTCCATTTGCCGGTTCGACAATTGTAGTATTGAGTATTCTATTCTAATTTCTCATTAGTAATTCGATATTGAAAACTTCAATGTTCATTGTTCAATGTTCAATGTTCAAGTATTTACTATTTAGTATTTCAATTTGGCATTTGCAATTTTGCTATTTTACTTCTTAATAGTCTTATACATCTTTTCATAACTAGCATTTTACGTACCATATGTATAGTATATAGTATATACACCCCCCGCCCCCCCGCCGCCGTCCCCCCACCGTCCCAAATTGAGGCCCCTTTGTCCCCCTTAACCCCCCCCGACGGTGGTGTAACATAGGTATAAATTGCAGCAATAAAATGAAATAGCCATTAGTACTACTAACTAGCTTTACAATGAATAGAAATACTACAAATAAGAGAGATAAGCTTCTAGAATGTTCTTTATCCACACTGGCGGTAAACCATCCAGGGGTTACAATGATGTGAATTAATTACAAGAAAATGCAACAAATTAAAGAACTGAAACAGTACTACTATTTTCAGTTTTACAATGAAAAATAACTGCAATTTTCAAGTGTTTTTACCATCATTACAATATACAATTAAAGGATGGTTTCTTCAATGAAAAACCTCTCAAATAATGATGCTAGAAGCCAAAATCAGAAAACTATAACAATCTGATATATAAATCTGCAATCTGAAAATGTCTACCAGCAATTAGAAAAACCAAACAAATGCTCACAACTTTATCAATATACCTCTGAATTGATTGAAACGAAATGCAATGGCTCTCTAGAAGGTAGGCGCCCAATTCACCATACAAAATCTGCATCAAAACTCATTAGATAATTTTTGTTCCAACTCCAAAGCCCTCTACAAGTGGTACGGCCTCCAAAGGGGGCGATTTCTTTAGATAAAAATCTGCACTTCATTAAAAATTTTGAAACTCTCCAAAAGGGGTTGCCAATAGTCAAGGAATTGATAGGACCAACACCAAGAATCAAAACTAAATCACACAAAAAGCTGTATATAAAAATCTCCTTCAGCCAAATAATAACCAGCAACATGAAAACTGGAAATATCTCACCAAAACTCCACAATAATGCTCAATATGTACTTCTAGATGAAGCACACTCCCAATAGACCATCTAGGGAACCATAGTTTCAGGCCAGAAGAATGGAATAAACTTGCTAAGCTTTCCCTTAGCCGGATTCTGGATTTCAAACCAACAGCATAACTTTACAATATTTTCCAAAAATGAGAATGAATGAGCAAGGCCTCAATAAATAAGCTTCAAATGGCAAATGAAACACTCTGAATTCCAAGAAATCGAATCACTTCAACTTCCAAAGGGACGCCACTTCAACCTTTCACTTTATTTTGAAATAATAAAATATTATTCCTCTCCCCTTTTTGGCATCCATTCCAAAATGCAACAATAAAGCATTTATTAAATCATTAAATGCTCAACTTGACCCCTTAATGTCCCCTCTTTAAAACAACTTGAAGTCATCAAGCCTAGGCATGGGGTACAACTTAAAAACATGAAATTGACTAAATATAAAACTCAATCCAAGGAGATAACCAAAACCAACGCCAATACTGAAACTAATGGATTGCCAAAAATAGCATGATGACCTGAGTTGAACTGTTGATGATGCCACTGCCAAAATTAGACTTACTAAAAATAGCCAATGCCAAAAATAGTAAATTCACCTCAAAACCAACAGAAAGCTGAACTGAGCTAGAAGCAAGACTTACTGAAAGTG
Source organism: Sequoia sempervirens (assembly GCA_007258455.2). NCBI lineage: Eukaryota > Viridiplantae > Streptophyta > Pinopsida > Cupressales > Cupressaceae > Sequoia > Sequoia sempervirens. The sequence goes on along the minus strand of VDFB02275224.1, from coordinate 47,778 downwards.
GAAACCCTAAATTTGCACATCTAAGTAGCCTATGGATTTCCGAAAATAGGCTAGATCCAAATGAAGAGCGTAGGGCTAAATTGGGGACATTACATAAAGCTGCTTATCGCCAGGATCTTTAGATGTTGTCTTCTATAGAGGTGGAGACTGCTCCTATTGAGGTGAAGCCCTCTCCTATTGAGGTGGAGATGGAAGTTGTAGTGTTGGTGGGAAGTTCTTTTCTCTTATGTTGGGTTCTATTGAGGTTAAGCTTGTGTGGGCTAGAGAGATGTGCTTTTGGGGGTAAGGGGTCCCATATCACCCTCTCCTATAGAAGGGAGCCCTCTCCTTTAGAGGTGGAGGTTGGGTTGGCTAATCAGGTGAGATGATGCTGCAAGAAAGTTGATTCTTTGCAGTGCTCAGTTGTGCTCTTCAAAACCCCTATTGAGGTGGGTACTTTGGATTTGTTGGATCTTTTGAAAATCAAGGATTTGTTGGTGTTCTACACTATGAAGTTCATTGTTTTCTTTGGCTTAGCATTGGTTGTGCTAAATGGTTGGTTTGTTGATGCCTGGCTGATTTAGGCTGTGTTTAAGCTCAGTTAAGGGTTTAAGGTCCCTGCTAAAACCTAGTTGTAAAAGGGTTTAAGGTCCCTTCAAAACCTATTTTGTGCAGCTTTGTTAGTCCTGTTTTTCTATTGATGGTTGTTGATTGTTAGGTTGTTGATGGTTTGCGTTTTTATTTATTTAGCAATGATCTTTGTTATGACAAGGTTTCGGGTCCCTTCAAAACCTGTTTGTAATGGGTTTTAGGTCCCATCAAAACCTGTTTTCCCCTAATCAAAAACATATATATAAATCTATAATATAATATATACAATATTAAAAAATATATATTATTTTATTAATATAGAATTAATAATTAATTAATTATTTGGTCATTGACAACATATATAATTATATTGGGCCGGGGGCCCTAGCTCGATTGGCTAAAGCATTTTGTTGCAGGTAAAGAGGTCACGAGTTCCAATCTCCCCCCTGTCCCCGTGGTACCAAAGGGCATGTCGTGCCAACATCACTATGTTGGAACACGTTTGTCGTTGCGCCAAAAGATCAACCTGTTAACGCCTGATACAAATGCCAAAGATAAACGAATCCACGAGAAGCGGTTAGTCCATGTCCCGAATCCGAAGGGAGACACTGGCAATTGGTCCAACAATCCCCCCCTTAGCATCACCCAAGGGGATTCAAACCTGCGACCACGGCTCTGATACCATTTGTTGTAACACGCTTTTCGTTGACCAAAAGATTGACTTGTTGATGCTTGATACAAATGCTAGAGATTAGTGGATCCACAGGAGGCGATTAATCCATGTCCCAAATCCGAAGGGAGACGCTAGTGATTAGTTCAACACACTGGTCACATGAAAAACGTTTACCAAGCACACTGCAGTTTATAGGGGGGGCTATTTGATTCCTGCGGTCTAAAAAAAACATATATAATTATATTAGTATAATATTTATCATTAAACGTTTACATTTATGATTTTGCTATATATATATATATATATATATATATATATATATATATATATATGTAAATTTTAATATTTAATTAAACTACAAAATATTAAAACAAATATAAACTAAATTATTATATTGTATATTTATTATTTATTAATAATTAGGAAATAATCATATTTATTTAATACTAATAAATATAAATTAAATTGTGCGTATAATAATAATTATATTATTATGTTAATAAACAAGTCACAATGTATTATAAATTATAATTTATAAATTCGAAATTATACAATATTAAAATTTAAAAGTTAAAACTATTAAAATTTAAAATAAATTATAAAATTAAAGTACAAAAAAAAAAACTAGGGTTCGTGAATTTTTATTTTTATTTTTTCACATTTTAAACTTTTCATTTTGCAAAGAAAATTGCAAGAAATAAATTTTGATTGCAAGTGGATTTGTTCTAACGACGGTGCACTAAAAGACCCATGTGCTTTAGTGAGGGTGTTGTTTTTTTTTGGAACTTGTGTTCTTATCTTGCACCTACAACTCGCACTTTTTTTACCAACAACCCACATCTTCTTTGTATGTAACCCGCATCGAAATCGCAAAGAAATGATGTTTTACTAGTTGACGACATCAAATGCAAGAAAATAAAAATGAAAAGAAAATGATGTGTAAATTGTAAATGAGTTAGGGTTTTTCATTTTTACCATTTGAAAAACTGAAAAATAAAAAATTTGAAACTTGCACGTATGGAATCATATAGTGTCCCTCCCATTTGCAGCTTGTAGTTGTGGGATCAATGTTTCAGCTTCATCATTTCCTCGTGAATTTTGTTGTGATCGTTGTTCTTGCTCTAAATGGTGTGTATGAGAGGAGGTTCCTCTGCTTGTCAATTGTTGGCATTTTGTATATTTATATGCTTGGTTTATAATTTTGCTTTAGTTCAATGATGTGCATTATATATGTTGTGATTAAATGTGAGCGTGGTTATTGGTGTTCAATGAATGATTTATATGATAGATGTATGGATGTTATTTTATGCTCTATTCTATTGTACCCCGTTGGGTGACTACATTGTGGTTTGGCTATAAATGCATTGAGCAGGTACCCTTGACGTGGGTTGAGTGGTTACAAGTACAAGGTTATTTCTCCACCTGGCTACACAAGTCTAAGTTATTCCCCAACAATGGTTATTTCGGAGATGTCACACTGGGCCTCCCTATCTATTCCTCAACCACACTCAAATCGAGTATGGTATGTGTCATGTTTGACCCTATGTGAACCCGGATCCGAGTTAGGAGTTATTCTAGAATCCCTATGTGTCGTGAATGACTAGTGTATGATTTAATTAATGGTTCAAATTCCATATTTTCTGCAAATGAAATATCAGGAATTCAAATGATTCTCATATTGGTTATTAAAATATTTTTTGTGTTTCGATAAAGAGGAAAAATAGAAAGAAAATAGAAATGTTGTATAGTGTTATTTAATCAATTTGTGAAATCCCTTGGGTTGGGAAATGCAGGTTATGTGTGATTTAATTATCTTGTTTGAATTCTAATTTCCGTAGATTTAAATAAATATATGCCTATATGGATTTAAATCATGAATTTAAAAGATATATGTTATTCAAGAATGAATTTAAAAATGTAGGAATGCAAATTAAGAAATAGGGAAATGAATTTTATATTGTTTTAATTGGAAATTTGTAAAAGGGTAAATAAGAAAAAGGGGTTTTATATTCATTACGTAATTTTATTCTGGGAAGAAATTGAGAGAGGAGAAAACCCTCTCATGGTGAAAATTTTAATTGTTGATTAGAAATGCATTTGAAAAGAGAATTCAATGGGATCAGATTCGTTGGGATAGGAATTGAAAGGGGAGTGTGTGTGGGAGTTTTCATGTGAATTCATTTGACATGCTTGAGGTATTCTTCATATTAAATTTTGTATTAATTTGAGGTAAAATGTTAAATTCTTCTCCTTTGCTCATTTTCTTTCAATTTGAAAGGTTGGAATAGGATTAGGGGACTGTAGAAACCTCCCAATGTATTTCATTTCATTCAATTCCATGCTAGATTAATTGTTTTGTGAAATTTTTGAGAATTTTCATTAATATGGGGTTATAATGCCCAAATTTTCGAGAAATGTGTAAAACATGAAGTTGACCTTAAAAGTGTGTTGTTAGGTATATTTAGAGCCAAAGGGTATTTTTGGATTTTTGAAATTAGAAAATAAATTTCTGAAGAAATTTTAATGGAGTCTTAAGAAATTTTCTAGTTTTTGGTATGTTAAAATATTGAGAAAATTTTAAGGTTTCCAGTGAAATATGATGAATTTGAATGTTTGAATGAAAGCGTACTTCGTGAATTTTTGAAATAGTTCTTGTGGAAACATGTTATGAAATTTGGATGAAAATGAATTTTGTGCTTTGTTTTCCATGCCACATTCATTGGAGGATGTGTTGAGCTTAGGTGTAGGTATTAGAGAGGGTTATGGGAGTGGCTCCCAACATGAACCCAGCCCAAAGTGGTGCATAGGCAATCACGGTGTGGGGAGTTTGATTAACAAGTGAAAACTAATGAAATATGGGTAATTAATTAACCAAGATAATAGATGGCCCTCTCATGCCTTGAGTGCTCGTATAGGCCAAGGATGACCGAGGAAGACAAGCCACTTAGGGAGTGTGAGACTTGCAAGGTCAAGTATCCTCGTTTGTATGAGAGGAGTACTTGATTCCACGTTGAGCCCCACATGAGTGTCTACGATGACACTCCCACTCTTGCTCTCTAATATCTAACCCTAGTGTAGTTTGAGTAGCACCTAAAAGATGACGTATTCCCTTCCATGTGCATGTTGTTGATTATGTCATTGCTGAGATTTCCCAATGAGGATTTCTTATGTTATGCCATTGGTGAGTTTGTCCAATGTGGATTTGTGATGTAACATTGGTGAGTTTGTCCGATGATGGTTTTGTGATATTCCATTTATGTTTGTGTCCACGTGGACTTGTATTTGATCTTACCTATGATTACTCACTCTTGTGATACCAGATGAATGTTTTATATGTGATGTGTATGTTGAGTGTATATTTCGCGTATGGTGTGTAAGCCATCTCCCAATGTTCTCGGCATGAGTGTTGTGTTTGTGGCCCATGTGACTATCCCCTAGCATAATGGGAGTGGATCTTTTAATTCCACAAGGTTGGGTGGCATTGAAACCACCGTTGGGGATCGAAGGATTGCAGTGGAGTCGATGACGGCTTCCATTTGGCAAAAGGTTCTCATGCTTATTTCTTTCTTTCTTCCATTTGTTGATTATGATGCAAATTGTATATGTAAAGTACATTTGGGTCCTATTTGTTGTAATTGTAATATTTATATTATTTTGGACCTCTCTTCTTGAGATGGATTTTAATCCATGGATAATGGATGGTGGAATCGCTTAATGAATGCTTATGTTTATGCTTATGCATTGTATTAGTAAAATAAACTTAGGAACATTTCATTTGGGCTGAAAATGTATGTAGGAATCTTTCCATTGGGATTAAAATGAATGTGAGGGTCGTGGAGTAGTTTTGGAAGGTGTTGTGGACCCGTCATGGTGTCATTTAGGCCACTTGGGGAGCCTCTTGTGAGGTCTTGTAAAATCTAAAAAGTGTTGTATCTTTTGTTTTAAGGCTTTTCTTTCTTAGGGAAGGAGTTAGGGGTGATGGGGAGGTGATTTCACTCCTCTCCATCTTCTCCTTCATTTCCCAACAATATCGCACGATTGTGAAAGTCGAACTTTCTATTTGACCCCGAGTCATGTTCTTTGTTTTTTGACTTCTCGAAGTGTTGAAGACACATTTAGGTGTCTCCTTAGTGCTTGGGGGGTCCCAGAGGTCTTTCCCTAGTACGGGGAAGCTCACTACCCAAGACACTAGCGCCCTTGTAGGGACACTAGCGCCTAGGAACTGCGCCATTGACATAGGCACCTAGAAAGGACTCAAGCACCCTAAAAGGACACTGGAGTTGAGCACTAGTATCCCAGTTGGGCGCTAGTGTTCCAAGAAGTGCTTCTTTTAGTCCGTTTTGTCGGTATCCAAAGTTTCGGACCTCATATGGGGCAACTCTATGAACAAAGGTTGTCCCTCGTGGTCTCAAGAGTGTAGAGATATTTTGAGCATGTCCCTATGTGTTGTCTTTGTGAAGTTGTGGCATCCCCTTGCCTTGGAAAGCGTGTGGTTGTTTGGATGTGACCTATTGTCACTCCAATTTGTGGAGAGTTTGTGCCTCCTAGTTAGGCAATCTCTTATAAAGGTTGGCCTTGGTGTTTAGAGTTGTTGAGTGTGTGTAGATGTGGATTGGAGGTTGATGATTCCCTCATCCTATCCTAGTGTGGTGTTGCAAGAGAACGTGATCATGGGTTTGTAATCGATCGTCTATAGGTGTCGTCCTCTCTCTCTCGTAGGTTCATCGTGGTGGATTTATCCCACAAGCGTTAGTCCTCCACTATTGCCACCTTGCTTATGCAATGGTGAGGTCATCTTCTTGTTGTTGTCATTGTGTTGTGTCTCACACGACACTCGTGTGCAAGTTGTTGTGCAAGTGCAACATGTTGCATTACTGGCCTTGTTGTCTTGTTTCAAAAAAAATATTGTTCTGTCAGGTTTTGTTCTGAGCGTGTTGGCTTGGGGCATTACAAATCGCATCGAAATCGCCATGTCGATGACAGATACATCAATATTTGACAATTTTTTGTGAACATTTCAAGCATAAAAAGTTTCAACCCTATCAGAATACACAAGATTTTTGGTAGGTATCGGATTCTGCGACGTATTGTACCAGGAATCGGCAAGTAAACCGGCCAATTCAGAAACTTAGATTTTAACAAAAAAAACAATTGGAAAGATAAAAAGGAATCTTGACGGATAGAAAATTGTAAAATTTATACTTTTGTAAAGCTTAGTCCCAACATGCAAACCATAATGATGTGGAAAGAATGATAATAATGGTTCATAAGGTTCCAAATTTGACAACAACCAATTTAGGAAGAAGTGTGACAAAGAATATTGCTGCCAGCAGTTGCATAGCATGTATAGTAGTAGTCGCATTGGCTACTACTTGTGGTTATAATGAACCAAATGACGCTTTTGATGCTCTTGATTAAGAGTAATATTAGGGTAAAATTTGTTTATTTTTTATGTATTATTATTAATTTTGTTTATTTGGTTTTGATTTTTATTTTTTGTGTGGCCATACTAAACCTAAGGTTTCAAAAAAAATGGCAAACCTCCATACGTAAACAGGCAACATAAAAAGAAATACTTGTTATTTATCTATGTTACTCGATCTGTAGACTAAGCCACTAGATTTTGGTCCAATTCATACCGGACGTGGGATCCGGTTCGAGTGCAACAACAATTTGATCATTATATTTATATTATACTACTTATATATTATATTATATATTTATATGCTATATTTTTTGGCCCACATTTGTCGTTGCGTCAAAAGATCGATCTATCAACGCCCAATACAAACAATAGAGACATGGATCGCACCGGAGGCAATTGGTCCCTTATCACGAATCCTGAGGGGAGCGCTAACCATTTGCCAACAATCTCCCCCTCAGTGTTACCCGAAGGGATTCGAACCCGTGACCCAACACTCTGATACCAATTGTTGGCCCATGTTTGTCGTTGCATTAGAAGATCAATCTATCAACACTCGATACAAACGGTAGAGTCATGGATCGCGCAAGAGGCGGTTAGTCCCTTGTCATGAATCCCGAGGGGAGCGCTAACCATCTGCCAACAATATTATATATTTATATATTGTATTATATATTTATATATTGTATTATATATTTATATATTATATTAAATATATATATTAATATATTATATTATTTATTTATTTTATAAATATTTACTAAATTAATAATTTTATTATTATTATATTATATATTTACATGTTTTATGTACAGACATACCCAAAACGAACCCAACCTGCAAAAAAAATTTAGCCAAATCCATGAACCCAAACCAAGATCCGTACCAAAACTGGAAACTTAGTTTTTTATCATAAAATAAGATACTTTGTTAAAGCATTATTAAAGAAATGAGGAAAACAACAAATGGCTTGTTGTTCAAAACTATAAGTAGTTGCTAAGTTATCGGGTTCGCCCCTGGGAAGCCCGGGTACGATACGGATTCAGTCCAGGTTCGAAATTTGGGTTTGGTTCGATCAAATTCGCTGTGGGTTCAAAAAATCAACTGTGGGTTCGACCAGGGTTCGAAACCCTGACTGTGGGTCCGGCCAGGGTCCGTTTTTTTCGAACCCGGTTTGAACCCGGGTAGAATTTGCGCCCAAGCGGACTTTTTCAACGTGTTTTTGCAATTTTTAATTAATTTTTTTGACTTTTTGTTGACTTTTAAAGACTATTTTATTCCCTCTAACCCTAATATTTGCCTCTAACACATGAAATAGATACGCATTGTCTTCGTGTGTAGCTGTTTTGAGATAAATTTCAATTGAATACCATTAATATTTTCTTTTATAGATGCGTGAATTGTGGTTAGACCAAAGTAAATCAATTTCTTGCATTTATTTAGTTCATAAGCATTTTGTCAAACATTTGTCAAAAATACAAAAAAATCAGTTAGGGATATTTTACTGGTATCTAAGCTAGTTTTCCTATCAGCCTGTTGGGTCTCTAACAGATTGATGCAGAAATACACTCCATATGCATCCAAGTGATGGAATAAACAAGTACTATCAGATAGAACTCAAAAGGCCACAATTTCAATGTTTGGAAAATACAGAAGGATTTCCATTTGCAGATTTGGAAGTAGAAGAAATTATGGCAAACAAAGATAAAAGAAATTCACATGAGGACATTAATATAGAGCAGCAACTAAATGCACTTATACAGGGACAGCAGCAGTTGACCAAGTTATTGACACAAATGTTGAAAATATGAACAGTGATGCAATTAACTCTGCAAACAACAGCAATAATAATAATACCAGAACAATAATAGGATCAGTAACTAGACCCCTGATGCCTAAATTTTGGATAGAGCAGAAGACCTAGATGGTCATAGGGACAGAAGAATGTAGGACAAATCTATTTGAACCACCTAAATGAGTATAGATCTCTTAGGAATAATCTCATGAAACAATGTCTCTTACAAATTTTTGACAATTGAAGCTAAGAAACAGACCCAAGAAAGAGAGAGGAACCCACAACTAGGACTTACAATGAAGGTTAGGCAAGTTGTGCATACCTACTTTTGACAGCTCAAACAAATGCACAACACGTTCTTAGATCCAAAATTTGGATACATACTTCTCCTCAAATCCTATGTTTGAACAGGAAGTGATAAAATATGCAAAATGAATCTATATCATGGCATTTGAGTATAAAGTGGTGGTGTATTTTTGCTATGTTATTTGACTATTAATATGGTGGTGCATTCTGAACTTAATTACTGCTGCAAATATGTATATGTTTCTGATTTTTATATGTTTTTGTATTACCCAACCCAACCCCAAAAAAAATTGTTACCAAACCGGTGAACCGGGTTCTCGAACCCGAACCCGAACCCAAAACCGAACCGGTAACTTAGATTTTTATATGTTTTTGCATTACCAAACCCAAAACGAACCCAACCCCAAAAATAAAAATTTACCGAACCGGCTTCTTGAACCCGAACCCGAACCCAAAACCGAACCGGTAACTTAGATTAGTTGTTATAAAATGTATATGTTCTACTTTCAGTTTTTACTTTTTGATTATGTTGGGTTGTTATGTGCAAGAACTTTGTACAGTTGTCAACAAACAACAGACTCCTTATGGCCACGGCTGCCAGTTCATTTTTCAAAAAAAATGGCAAGTCTCTCTTATTCTTCCAATGCTGCATTGCCATGCACTCTTTGAATATTCTGCATTACAAATAAAGATAATGAGAATAATGCCATTTCAATGCATTCCATGTCTAATCTATGATTGTATCCATTCACCTGCCTTTTAATTGTGAAAGACAGTAAAGAGACAGTTTGAACTGAACTTTGAACCATCAAATTGCTGGCTCTTCAAACTTTATTTAGTCCAAAATAGGAAAGACTTAGGAAACCGACTTCTCCTTTCCAATGTTAATGTTATTTTGTTTTGCCAGATATAATTTAAGGCATTTTCCAGTTACCTTAAAAATCATTACCTGAGAATTAACAATGTAATCTTTCTAATTTCCTATTCTTCAGAGATAATGGGCGTCTTAGTACAAAAGATCAATACTATAATCAATGAAATAGTAAGGGTGAAAATCAGACAAAAGATCTTCTTACCTCTTGAATCCATGGCCAATAGACGTGGAGTGTATGTTGGTGTGCCCTGTCAGTCCAGAATAGCTTACACATCAGATTGGCCAGGTTATTCTAAAAACTGTTTTTATTAAAAAAAGTAACAATAAAGATTTTAAGCAAATCAAATCCACAAAGAATTTCAAGGTTCAACATCAAAGTCATTAACCCAAAAAGAAAAGTCCCAATGAGCAACATTTGTCTACCAGAAAACAAGAAAACTCAATTTTGAAAAATATTGAGGTATGGAATAAAAACACTCATGGCTTCCCTAATCAATTTCACTGGTGGTGTGGAGTTCATCATAAAATGAACAAGGGATTGTATTCATTGCAGATGTAGTCATAAAGAAGCAATAAATATTCAGCAAGCCGTTGATTAAACAATGAATTACAATTTTATTTGTTATGCATCATGCTTCAGTTAGTCTAAAAACCAGTTTGTGAAACAATGGTGTATAAATATTATATCATGCTTTGGTATGAACCAAAGCCAAACTTGCCATTAATTAAAAAATGAGGATCAATTTTATTTGTTTTGCAGCATGATTCTATTAATTGGAAAACCAATTTTTAAAACAAAGGTGGTGACTGGTGTGTGAGTTTGTGTGTGTGTGTGATGCATCTGTTCATCCCAAAATCATTCCTGCACCTCCCATACCCTCTCTCCCTCACCATCCCCTCTCTCCCTCTCTCTCCCTCTCCTTCCTCCCCTCCCCCTTTTTCCTTCTCCCCCTCTCCTTGCTCCCTCTTCCCCACCCCCCCTCTCTCTCTCTCTCATAACTATGAAATGCCTTCAATAAAGTTAATACCCATCATAAATTAAACTGAACACAAATAAAAATGATGTGCAATCTCAATACATTATTTACATTTCTGTATGTGTTTCTATTAACAAAATTTGAAAGTTTGTATTTTTTGGAGATATATATGTTGGTATATGCCAAAACTGAAAACTAAAGATGACCACAACAAGTTTTATTAGTCTATAGTAGTTTCTAGAGAATATGCCATACATTCAATTTCCTTATGAAAAATTTATTCCTAAGTACCGATCCTGGTACTGGTTTGGGTTCAGGTTAATATTAATAAATTAATTAACATACATAACTATATATTTCCTATTATTTTAAATAAAATTAACATTAATAAATTAATTTCTAAAATGAATTAACATACATAACTATTAATTTTTTATTATTAATAGTCCAGCAATCAGCTTGAACAAAGCGTAGCTGATAAGCACACAGGTTACATACAGGTGGCTGTAGAAAAATTCAGGAAAGCAATCTGAAAGTTCACTGTTGTTCTTTGTCATTAGAATCACAACAACATCACTATTGTTCTTTGTCAAGAAAATTAGTGCAAGGAAAAAAGAATTAAAAAATAATTAACCATCAAATTTCCATTGGGTTCACTAGGGATTCTGAAAAAATTGACAGGGTTTGAAGTATGTACACGCTGGTTTGTCAAAGCAGAACCCACAGGCAGAAAACAGAACCCTGACTGACTCCACGGCCAGACCATGACCGTATCCAAACCAGGAGCAGATCGTACCCAAGTCTGCAGGGGGGGAGGTTGTAAAGAACTGGTAACATAGAGTTTATACTTTATAGTGTTTCCCCAAACTACTTATTTTTTATAAATACAGAGGTGGTCATTATTCTCAAATATCACTTGTGGAATTCTGTTTTCTTATTTCAGCTATTGAGCTTCATCTACATGTCCAATCTTTTCTGATTATCTTGCTCTTATTCATGTACATTACTTTTTGCAGCCTCTATAATTTCATTTCAACAATATAGAAATATTATTATATGATATGATATGGTTCTAGTAGAGGGTAAGAGGTAGTAGCCTCTGGAGTACTCGATCTAGCACTTTCATTGCAAGAAACCTAGTGATGTTAGATCTAACAAGAACAAAAAATGGGAACACTTTGGGCTTACTACATCTACAGGACATGACCTTCTTAGCTTCTGATACGTGAAAATATGAGCTAATAAAGACAATCAAGAAGAAGCGAGATGAAAATGTTTTCTGCAACTGTACATGTTGTAGATATTTATTTTTTTGTACATATAATAATATAATACACATACACACATATATATATGCAATACACACAGGATGTAGCTGCACTTGCTAAATTTGTGGCAAGAAGAGCAGGTTATGGATGGAGGAGACCCAAGAAGCAGAGCAGGTATTGTACAAATCTCAGGTGTCTTCCTCCCTCTGCATCCTGCTCTTCTTGTAGCAGCCACAGCAAGTGCAGATACATCTAATGTAGCCTGTATATGCATATAGTAAATACGTGTACAGTACTTAGAGTTTCTTTTCTCTCTTCTTCGTGTTGCAATTGTCTTCTTTAGTTCATATCATGATATCATTTAAATCAACCCCCTAGATCAACTATTAGTAGCAGATAAACTGTGTAATATAAATGAAGTTATGAAGAAAATTGAACAAAATCAAGCAATTTAAACTTACTAAAAAAGTTAGGAAGAACCTGATCAAAATCACAATCCACTGCCTTCACTCACTAATTTTAACGCAAAACACCTATTTTTAGTTACATGGTCTATTTCAAATCACTAGAACTTCAACTGATAGTGAAAACAGAAAGAAAATGCATTGATTCAAATAGTAAGTTTCTTTAAGTGTTCTACTCTTGCAGTAGTTCTGCTGTCTACAAAGTGGTCTGCTCTAGCAGTAGTTCTATATTGGAGAGACCGGTCACTCCATAGGAACTACAATTAGAGAAAACAGGGCTGACATTAAACATGATAAAATAGACAAATTTGTCCTTGCTGAGCACTCCATGAAGACAAAACACCACATTTGCATTGAAGATACCAAAGTTTTCGCAGTTGAAGATAACTACTTCAAAAGACATTTGAGAGAACCCATCATCACTCAGACAACAATCTTAATCCAGATTAGGGTTGAGGAATCAACTATTCTTGGGACCCCATAATAAACTCCCTTAAACATAGACATTGATGCCTCCAATCAAACTACCCCTCTCCTCTCCATCCCCCCACCGTTTGGTTTCTAGATCCCACAATTCAGTTATCCTCTTTTTTTCCCTAGACTTTTTTAGTCTCTTCCCCCTCTTACCTCAAGATCCCTTTCCTTTTTCCCGTCACTCTCTTACCTCTTCATTGTTTTGTCAAACCCTTGAGGCCTGCTTTCCTTTCTTTAGGTTGATTTTACCTCAGTATTGTTTGCTCTCATCTTCCTTCTCCTTTTTTCCTAACTTCTAACTCTCCTTTCTTTCCCCTTTTAACCCTTTCTCATTATTTTGCTTTATTTTCCAACCCTCAGGCATTTTCATAAATATTTGCAATGACCAATCTTTTTTCCTGAGTTTTTATCTATTTATTTATTATGAGTTTTCCTTATTTCTCATCTGCTGACCTACTATAATTCTTTCCACTTTCTCCTCCCATACTTACCTACTTACCCACACCCCCTTACCCCTAGGGATCTTGTTGTATCATGAACCTGTTCCTCCTTACCTCTCCTCCTGTGAGTTCTCATTTTTTTTTGTTGGTTTTCTTCAATACTTTCATTTCTTTTCCATCCATACTTTGACACTTTTGGCTTATCGTTTTCATCCCTTGGGTTTTCTTAGTATTATTTTTATTTTATTTTTACCATCCTTAGTGATTTTTATTTCTTTTATTTTACTTCCCATATAAACTTTTTAACTCCCTTCTACTCACTAAGTACTAGCCTTTCCACACCTACTCCAAGGTAAGGCACCTTTCTTGGCACCTTGAGCACAATATAGTTAGACTAATTTCTGCAGTCCTCACATTTTTTGCCTTCACTGTCCTGAGAATGGATCGTAGAGTGTGATCCGAACCAATTACACAAAAGTTGTTACACAGTTTTCTCCAAAAAGCTTGATAAATTGAAAATTGTATTTAACTAGTATAGATATCTTAAATACAATCTACCTGAAACATGCCAAGAGATATCAATCTTGAGTTATTTTATTTAATTAAGAGTTTTTTAATTTTTTTTACTTTGGAACTATTTAAAAATTATTTTATTTTATTTACATTATAGTTTATTTTTATTAATTATTTGAAGAACTAATTTTATTTACTTCACATTTATTATTTAGGAGATATTCTACAACAATTTCAAATAAATTATTTGTTACATATTTAATCATATAGTTATTTTAAAAGTATTATCTACTATTACATTTAATAAAGTGCATAACTATTTACCATTTTATTTATTAAAGTACATGGTTATTTTATTATCTACTATTTTATTTACTAAAGTGCATAGCTATTTACAATTTTATTTAATAAAGTGCATAGTTATTTTATTAAAATTATTTAATTGAGTTAAACACCATTTTTATCTCGCTCGTATATTTTATTTGTTTTGTATTTTATTATTTTTGTATGCCAGCTCTTTAATAACTCCTATCATGCCCCCTCCATCTACAAATCACAAGCACCAAACCCAGGCATTAAAAATAATAAATAAATGATATCCTTCACTGATTCTATCGCCACCTTTGTAAATTTTAATGATCAGATAAATGCATAGAAAATTAATTCAAAAATCAGACACAAAGACACAGCAGATACCCTGGGAAAACCCTCCTCTTGAAGGAGAAAAACCCAGCACCAATATATCTCTTATATATTAGTTCTTGAAGAGAACACTTGTACAATTGAGGCCAATGAGAGAGGCCAGAATAAGTATCAACAGGAAATAGTATCATAGATTCTATTACATATAATCTGCTATCTCTGAACTGAATACTTCAACAATGATCACACTTTACATATGATAAACTCACACTGCTTCTTCTAATGAATTCGCACTTGAGACAAGACCATGATAGAATAAAACTGAATGCTGAATGGAAAGAAACCAATGAATATAAATACAAGAGAGGATGAGAGACGCATCCTTTCATTAATCTCAAAGTCGGCCTCCAAGAAGAATCGCGTCCAATAAGAAGTAGGTCGGCTTCATAAGAACTCATGCCTTTTAAAATAAAACGTGCCTCTTCATAATGTCGGCTTTAACATATAAATAGCACCTCTTAAATATTCGTGCCTCTTCAAGAATAAACATCTCTTATAAATTAAATAGCATTAAGCTATTATTTAATTTATTACAATTAAGGAGATCGCTGGAAGAATACTCCTGACATTGCATCATAAACATCAACAACCTTAATCCAAAAATTAATTTAATTTATCATGGCCGACCATATATGCTGGCCGACATTACATTGGGTAATTAATATATATGTAGGGTGTTCAAAGGCAGCGAGGAACATGGGGGCAGATAATGATTCCCATAAGGGCAGCATTAATAAGTAAAGGTGAGCGCTCAGTTTAAAGACTAACGATTTTATAAAGGCAAGTATTAATGAGTTAAAGGCAGCAATTAGATTTGTTATTAGAAAGGCAGCCCCGATCAATCAATTAGCTAAGAGCAGTTTGGTGACACAGAGTCATGACTATTTATAAGGATCTCTCTTCTAAAGAGATGCATCCTTTCATCTTGAAATCAAGATATACAAGGAGATCCATCTCAAAGGGAAGAATCATCGAATCATGGAGGAAGAAATAGGAAGTCTAATATGGAAATAATCAGGAATAAATAAATAAATAGGCTGAGGCAGCAGCCCCTAAATATATTAAGGGACTGATATCATATTTAGTATTTATGAGAAAAAGATTGTTCAGTGGAGGATAAATGATAAATCAATAAGGGAAGTAAGTACAATATAATTACACACACACACATATATATATAATATATATAATATATAGGATATCTCTATATATATGTATTATGAATTATATACGATTATGCCATAATGATGCTTGCAGCAATTATTTAGCCTTATAAGTAATTATGATTCTTTAATATAAGTATGGATAACAGATTCTTATTTGTTTGATTTACACTAACGATATCCTCTAAATGTTAAGAACAGAATCGAATAAAAGGAAATAGAAATCTGTACCTTCTAAATTAGAAATAATTAATTGTTTGGCATATGTGCAGCTGTCTGGTTTTCTGAGTTTTGTGTTTATTCATTATATGTCCTGAATATTTCCAGCCATGGTTAAGGAGATGAGGGATTGCAAGAGGGGTATGGTGATGGGGCACTCTCCTAGGTACACCACCTCAAGGTGGGGGCCAGATGAGCCCCATGAGGCCAAGGGGGTACAGAGGGTACTGCCCTTGGGCTTAGGAGAGATGGGCTTCCGGGGCACCCTGTTGTAGCCTCACCCCTCCATCATGGTGAATCAGCACAAGAAGTCCAATCGTAGAGAGAGGGAAATGGTTGGCAAGATGAGGGGATAAGTGGACACCTCACTGGGTAGACCACCTCATATAGATGGCATGGGCCACATGAGGCCAAGAGGGATGGTATATCCGCTCTTGGGCCTAGGGTAGAGGACCCGAGACACCCCATCAAAGTCACTTTCTCCCATGATCTCCTATGGTTGAGCCTTCCAAAGATATTAAAATGCTTTATGATTAAATTAATAATTCTGTCATGAATTTACTAAAGTTTAATTATGATAATCTGCTAATTAGCATTATTGTGGTAAATGGTTTCTAATCTGTTTGCAGAGCTTCAATCAGGTGAAAGGTATTCTCTAACCCATTTGCTTATTTGGAAATTGAGGAATTAGGGCAAGTTTAGAGCATTCCCAATTAGGGGACAGTACAACTCCACCCCTTGCTGCCATTGTAGTTACACCTCTCAGCATAATCAACTCTCAGTCAGCTTAATGCAACAAGAAAATGTCCAGCTAGCAAAATTCATTACAGCCATACTCACCTTCATTAGGTATCAACCACCAAGATTATCTCGATAATAATTAGCTCAATGGCTCTTCAGTACATCAACTCTATCCCATGCTAATCAGTACATTAACTCCATCTCATTCTAAGAACTCAAGAAGGGTTGTCGCATACCAAGGTTCTATTCTTTCTTCAATATCTACAAATCTTGACACAGCCCAGAGATTCCCCTTCATGGCAGCCAAAATCAAATAATCTTTGTCTGCCATCTTTTGTTTGCATCTTAAAGATGCCAGCATGTTACTCAATACACCCTTTCAAAAGTAAGACAAGGTTCCATACCAAAAAAAGGATGAATGGAAATACTTCTCTAAACATTATTATTGTGAGTGTACTTGCTTGGATTATCTTTGTTTGCATCTTAAAGATGACCAGTCTATTACAGGATACCCCCTTTTAAAAGTAAGACAAAGCTCTATGCCGAAAACAATTATTAAAAAAAAGCTAAATGGAAATAGTTCTCTAAACATTATTGTTGTAAGTGTCCTTGCTTCAACTATACAATTTTCAAGAGAAATCCATTCCAGGATAAATTTTGGCCGAGAGCAACATTTGATGACAATATCTGCAGGATTTGTAAATTATTTACAACAAGCTATGAGACAAATATGTGAAATTATGAAATTCAATCCAAAATATTTACATTTTTATTACGAAGAGGTCAGATCTATATTTTCCGCCCAAAGAGAGCAGATCACTTAAACTGACTAAATAGAAAATAAAATTCAAGTTAAGTGATAAGATATATTCACCTGATATGTCTCACCCACTCGATAAAGTAAATCCATATTTAAGCCTGTATTTTTAAAAATGGAATCTTGATGTTCATCCTCCGCACGACCAAGTAATTCATCCTGTAAAGAGTTCATATCATATGAACAGAAAACAAAGATTTTAGAATTCAAATTGCATGTAATATTTGCTCCAGAGTCAAACGAGGTGCAGCATATGTCTGAAAGCATTTCATAATATAACTCAGAAACTATAATGAGAAAATTTTACAAACATAAGAAAATTTCTAGTGAATAATTACTAGAAATGTTATTAAAATCCAACCATTTCAATTTGGTCAACGCTCTCTATCATAGTGCACCAAATAAAACTAGACAAACACCATATTGGCCATCTATGACACATTGCGATCCATAGTGCGCAAAAACAATTATATTGTTGGGGTCTAGTCATTAAAGAGGATATATGAACGGACCTGCTAAACTATTGACACATGTGGTGTAGAAGTACAATAAATTAGTGTCAAATCTCATCAAAATTGACACCTCGCAGCCTCCAGGTTGTAGTGGATGCAAAACTCCATAGTAAAGAGGAATAAGCTGTGTTACCGGATTCGTACCCACAGGCCTCGAACCCGTTCTGCACGAACCCCATCGTTCGCAGTAGCTGTTGGAGAGTGGTGCGTGTTCAGCCTACCAAGCCGCGCCGCTGCCGCGACCCCGGGCGTATCGGCACGCAGTACCAGCAGCACCACCGGGTACCCACGCATTCTAACCCCTGCGAACCCACGGCCCAGCACTTCAAAAGTGGGCCCAAAAGTGAATAAAAAGCAATTTTTTAATTTCTATTTTGCTACAAAACCCTAAAACGACCCAATATGAGGCATTTTAACACTAAAGCATTTCATTTTTACCTCTCATTTTGCTCTCTCCATAATTTGTGTCCATCTTAGCATTTTGAAGGGAGGTGATTGCATTTGAAGGAGATCGATTGTGGAGTGGCAAATAGCTTCTACAAAGGAGATTTAAGTGTTCAAGGTATGCATTTAAACCCTATTCTTCAATCTTTTGATGATTTTTTTTAAGTTTCTTAGTTTTTGATGAATTTTTTCAAGTTTGTGAAGAAGTTTTTCAAATATATATATTTTTTTTTCATTTTTTTTATAGATTGCAACAATGGCAAGTAGTCAAAGTTCAGTGGGTGGGGATGGAAGCCAAAAGTTTAAAATTGATAAAGGATCTCCTTTATGGAGACATACCACACGAATTTCACAAATTCCTGGAGGTGGGGGGTTTGTTTGGAAGTGTAATTTTTGCAATGCACAATATAATAGCTCCTACTACCGAGTAAAACTTCATTTTATGGGCCCTGGTGGTAAAGGGATTAACATGTGTGTGGGTCCAGATAAGAAGGGGTTATCTACTGTACAAATAGCAGGATTTATAAAAGAACAAGAAGATGCCGACAATTCAATTGCAAGAGGAAAACAAACTAGTTATAGTTCCGGAAAGAAAAAACAAACATTACCCACTCATCAGATAGTTAGGCCCTCTAGACATCCCTTCTTGTCTATACCCTCTACGGAAGAAGAAGATGAAGAACTAGAAACCACCACCCGCAAGAGAGGTCCATTAGAGAAAGCATTTAAAATGGAGGCAAGAGATATTGCTGAAGAAAAAATTGCACGTTGCCTCTATGCCAATGGTCTTCCATTCAACTTGGTGAGATCACCATATTGGAAGGACATGGTGTCAGCAATAAATAGTGCACCTCCTGATTTCACAAGTCCTGGGTATGAAAAGGTGCGTACCACCTTATTGCAAAAAGAGAGGAAATATGTAGAGGCCCAACTAAAACCAATTAGAGATTCTTGGGTTGAAACAGGTGTATCTATTGTTTCCGATGGATGGAAAGATTGCAAAAACCGTCCATTGATTAATGTTATTGCAGTGTCCCCCAAGGGGGCAATGTTTTTGAGGGCGGTTGACTGTGAAGGGCAAGTGAAAGATGCAATGTTCATTTCCAGGATTCTCATTGACTCCATAGAGATGGTGGGTAGTGAAAATGTTGTCCAAGTAGTTACGGACAATGCAAAAGTTTGCAGGGCTGCAGGTGCTTTGGTAGAGGCCAGATATGAGCACATCTTTTGGACACCGTGCACTGTACACTCCCTCAATTTGGTGATGCAAGCAATTGGCACCCAAATAGAGTGGGTGAAAGAAATATACCAGGAGTCTGAGGAGATCCAGATGTTTGTGACAAACCACCATATGTCACAAGCAATTTTCAGAACTTTTTCAACATTGGAATTGTTGAAGGTAAATTTTAAAATTTAATATATTTAGTTTCATTTATCATTTATGTCATGTTTTACATAATTGAATAAAATAATTTTTTGCATTATTTACATATTTTAAATGTGTTATTAACTTACTATTAACATGTTCTTAGGTTGCCGAGACCCGGTTTGCATCTCACACAATTGTTCTGAGACGACTTGTGAAGGTGAAAGATGCATTGAGTCAAATGGTTATTAGCAACCAATGGAGTATATGGAAGCAATCAAATTCAGAGAGGGCCCAAAAAGTCAAGGCATTGATCTTGAATGACGATTGGTGGGATCGTGTGAATTATGTATTGGAATTCACCGAACCTATCATGTCTATGCTTCGGTTTGCTGATACAGATGAACCATGCTTGGGGGATGTCTATGATAGCATGGACACAATGTTGGAAAAAATAAAAATAGAAATACAAAAAAAAGAGAATGATCCTGAAGACACCTTGTACAAAAGGGTGGAAGCAATTGTTCTTCATCGTTGGAACAAGATGACAACTCCATTGCACCTCCTTGCATATGCCCTATCTCCGAGGTACTATACCACTGAAGTACTTTCTATCCCAGGGAGAATACCGCCATATAGAGATGCTGAAGTTGCTAATGGGTATAAGACGGCATTTAGTAGAATGTTCAGTGATCCAGAAGTGCATGCAAGTGTCATGAAAGAATTTGGAATGTTTGTCACAGGAAAATCAAAAAATCATACCGCTTCTGTTGCTAGAGACCAATACAAAATGGATGGTCTTACATGGTGGTACCTCCATGGTCAAGATTATATGTACCTCCAACCTCTTGCAATCAAGATCCTCTCACAAGTAAGTTTTTTTTTTTTGCCACTTGTATTGTAAAATTTAACACTTAACATTCTTGAATTTATCTTGCATTTTTTTATTTTATTTTTAATTTTGTTGGTTTTCTCTCCAGGTTGCAAGCTCTTCCTGCCGCTGAACGGAATTGGAGTACATACTCCTTTATCCACTCAGTGAAGCGTAACCGGTTGGCTGCAAAAAGAGCTGAAGACTTAGTGTATATTCATTCCAATTTGCGTCTTCTGTCACGTAGGGATCCTCAATACAGGCAGGGGGCAGCGAGGCTTTGGGATGTAGCACCCGAGTCTACTGACTTGGATGCAACCATTCAGGATCTTGTTAGAGCCACTATGGATGATGTGGGTGATATTGATGACATATCACATGGTGTTGGATCCGCTTTGGGTTCAAATGATGATGATTTTGAAGTTGAAACCACTCAAAATCCAAGTCATGATGATTCTGACAATCCTTTTGATGATTGATGAGCATATGAACAATGAACATTGAATCATGTTTCAAATTTTCAATGTTTCATGAACTACATTTTGTAATTCAGTAATTTTATTTGAATATTTTTCAACTATCAATTGGCATTTAATATTTATCTTTGGCATTTGGCATTGGTCAATGATCAAGTATCATACTATGAAATGATTTAGTTTTACAATTCTCTATGTTTCTCTTATTTTTTTGTATATATAATACATATATATATATTTATAATATATTAAATTATTAATATATATATATATATATACACACGTACCCATACGTACCCAAACCCCTAAAAAAATTTTGCCCGTACCCACGTACCGGGTTCACGTACCCGAACCCGTCCCCGAACCCGAACCGGTAACTTAGGGAATAAGGCAAGATATGTGAAATATCTATTATATTGATAAATGGAAAATATGTACAGATGATTGATATACAGAAACAAAAGGAGATACATTAAATAAATGGTGCTGTGGAATATGCATCATGAAACATACTCTTTCAATCATAATCAGTTGGTATTATTAGTGAATAATAATTTCATTAGAAAACCCAGAGATGGATGCATATCCATGAAGGACTTCATTTCACAAGATATGTCATCTCATGGTAAAGCCCTCCATTTAATAGAGCACTCTGTAATCATTCTTAAATGTAATTTCCTTGTAAGGGTTTCAAGAACTACTTTAAGTTCAAAGATAAGTTATCCTTCATCTAGGACTAGAAATTTAGTCTGAAAAGGAACACACATACCTATTTTCTTTTGAGACAAGACAAAGTCAAAAACATTACAGGCAACTTGATCTTGATGATTCCAATGCAGAAGTGACAAGACTAACCTTCTAAAGAATCTGGAATGGTCCATTAAACTTGGGAGTTTATATCTATATATTAAAAATTCAGTAGTTATTTTCAGCCCAGGTTTCCATTTAACAGAGTACCTCTAAATATTCAACATCCAGAAGTTATTTTCTGCCCATATTTCCATTTACAACCATTCACTCGCTGTAATGCAGCTGTCTGCCAAGTTAATCAACACAAACTGATGGAAGCTAACTGGAAAACATTTTAACATTAATAAAATGCAATTGATATTGATAACATAAAATCTAATCTAATCTCAAGCATGCATTAATATACAAGTACATTCAGCATGCATATGAATCTTCATTACAAGATAGGGCAACCACAGATTGAATTGGTTGAAGGATCCTGACAAATTTTATTGCAACTGAATATACAACATCTAGAGAGATGCAAAACTTGTCTTTGATCCACGACTGGTAATTCCGTCCAAACAGGAACATATGTACCCTGATTTCTTTTTGAGACAAGATATATCAAAAACATTATGGACACAACTTGATCTTTGTAATTCCAACAAATAAGCAATAAGACCAATCTTCTTACAAATCCAGAACCACCAATAGACTTGCAAGTTTATTTCTATAAATTCAAACACTCAAGAGTTATTTTCTGCCCAGGATAAAAACAAGCTTCAAAAAGGACCTATATGTGATATACTCCTCCAAATATGTAATGTCCCTCTTCATCGAATAATAAAAATGGAATAATTTTCTAATCTTTAATTCCCGAGATTAGAAAAAATATCTTTGCAAGGGAATATGTGATAATTAAATAAAAGTGGGACAAAACTTTAGTCTACCAAATTTATTTAATTATTCAAATATGGTGGGGGCCACTGAAATGTATAATGTCTCTACTAGGCGTTTATTTCTGGCATTTGATTAATTTAAATATGCCAAGGTCGATTAATTCTTTTATTGAAGCGTTTTCGGTGAAAGAAGATAAGCTCGATGATTTTATTCGGAATGGAAAGAATGTTTCGATTGGAGAATGGACGGCTTTCTGGTAGTTGTGTTTGGCAACTTCTGTGATTTAAGAGGCTCAAGCACAGTAGCAAACTCATTCCAGAAAATTGTTTGATTTTTACTCTCCTATCGAATTGTAAAGAGCTTTCACCAGGATGCAAACCCTGTGTGGAATTGGGACGAAAACCCTAGTGCATTGAGTTGGTTATCTTGTATCGACTAAGGCTGCAAGCTGGTTCATGGCGTGGAAATTGCTGGAAGCGTTGAGATGTTTGGAGGCATGAAAAGATGGTTCTAGGAGAAGCGTCCAGAGGTATTGCTGAATTGCTGCATGTAGAGGTGGAGACGTGTCTTGAATTCTCTAAGACCATTCATTTCTAAGATTTGTGTGGAGTTTGGAGGTGTGATTCTGAAGTGGTGGCACTGGAAAACCTTCAAAACCATGTTACAAGCTTTTGAGAATTTCTGAAAGCGACATCAGATTGTTCTCTAATCCAGGTCAGCACTGCTTCCAGGTTTTCTAAAAGTTTATGTTCAAGTCATCATTTCTACACAGTTGTATTTAAGAAAATTGCTAGGCAGAATGATAATCAGTCATTATGATTTTATTTCTATGCATATACAAGGTGTCATGTAAATCTGAGATAGTTCCAAACTGAATAAATTGTGGTAGATATTCTGGGATTCATTTTGTTTATATGCATGTTCATGAGATTGTGTGTCATACAATGAAAGTTCTGAACACATTTGCAAAGCAAAAATCTCAATCAAACCAATACTTGCACATACATCTCCATACTACCGGAAAAGTTCATTTCAGTGGTATCAGAGCCTAGATACTTGCCAGCCTGTTGGGAATCTAAATTTCCATGTTACATAGATATTTCACCCGTAATAGGTCCGGGCAACAGGGAGAAGGAGTTGATAATAACACAGCTGAAGCTGAGATGAGTGATAGAGGAGGTGAAAGCCCACCAAGAAATTTGAATGCACAATTAGATAATTTCCTAACTACATTTGCCCAGCAGCAGCAACAAATGCTACAACAGTTTCAGGATCGGATGATCACAGCCATGGGTCAAATGAAATTGGATCGAGCTAGATCAAGCAGATCAAGTAGTGACCGTAGCAAAAGTGATGCGGGTCACGGAAATCGTGAAAGAGCAGCCACTAATGCCGTCAGGACAGCAAGCACAAGGTTTGATCGGCCTTTACATCCCACATTTGTGACAAGACAACCAAAACTGGAGGCCATCCCGGAGTTGGAGGAAGACACGGATATCACTATTGATGTTATGGTGGCCCACGATGAATACAGAACGCTTCCTCCTGATGTGAGGCAAGCAATTAATCTAAATCAGTTTATGAATCAGCAGAGGGATAAAGCCAGAGCTAGACTAGAGAGGCAAGAAAGGGGTCTTCAAAGGCAAGCCGGTCAAGGAACTCAATCCAAGGAATACAAAGAAGCATTAAATAAGATTCATTTACCGACCTTTGATGGAAGCGGAAAAATAAGTGCAAGATCATGGGTGCATAAGCTTGACACCTTCCTGTCCTTGAAACCTATGGAGGAAGAAAAGGCTATTCAATTTACTACGATGCATCTGGAGGGTGTAGCATATGATTGGTGGCACCATGGGTTGGTTTCACAAGACCATGCCAATATACATTCATATGAGGAGTTTGTTGATAAATTGATTGCAGGCTTTGACCGAAATGATATCGAGGTTCACTACAGGGACTTGGCTCAGTTGAAGCAGAGTGGACATGTTGAGACTTATATTAATGAATTCCAAAAGATTGCAGTCATGGTTCCCGACTTAGTCACAAAGTTCGGCGAACTTGAAGCATGGAGTTCGAATTTTTTCGAACTTGAAATATTTATTTGAAATTCGTTCAAATTCGGCCATTTATTCGTATAGAAAAAATATGCTGATTCTTCAAGGTTTTTAAAGCATTTTATAGGGTTTTTGCAGTGCTTTTTGCAGGTTTCCGCCACGATTTCCTTCATTATTGCTGCGGTTTCCTTCATTTTCTCCAGTTGCTGCGATTGCACACCCCATGGTCCCTCCGCCCACCACTATGTAGTTGTACTGTCTCGAAGATGCCTCCTGCGGATCCTGTGTCAAGAACGATGGCCCCCTCGCCGTACCTTCCAACAAACACACATACGCAAGTTTGCAAATTTGATTTATCAATCACTAGCTAATACAATCTCTTGGGAGGAGGAAGAATATCACTAGCACCAGCATCGGCCATTGAAGCGAAGAAGAGGAGTATGCGTAAACAGACCAGAATCGTGACCTGCATTAGCGCCCTCAACCTCCGATAATTGTCGGACTGTTGAATTATATTTTGAATATGTTCTTATAGTTAATACTTCATACAATTAATTTATATTGTGTTTCGATATATGTTTAATATTATTTTATATTTAATAAATTATTTTTATTTATATATATTATTATTTATTATATATATTTATTTGTTATATATATTATTTATTTATTATATATTATTATTTATTTATTTATATATTATATATATAAGAAAATTTATTACATCATATATATTTTTAGTATATATAATATTTACTAGTTATATACTATTAATATTATTTAATTTCCTTTAGACAATTTTATAGATATATTACTTATATTTAAAAAAATTACATAAGGCGAATTTAATCCGAATTTTTTACTTTTCAAATTTTTTTCTTGTCGAACTTCATCTGAATTTCAATGTCGTTGAACACGAATTCGAATTCGAACCTTGTGACTTAGGTTCCCGATATGTCTAAGACGCGTGTCACTATGCTGTTTATTGAGGGTCAAAATGATAGATTGAGGGGTTCAATGAAGACTCATAAGCCTAGTACCTTACATGATGCAATTGGCCTAGCCCTTGATTTGGAGACTACCCCTTCCTTCCAACCTTAGAAAAAGGCCTTCAATGGATTTCAGCCAAAACAAAAGAGTTTCAATCAGAAAAAGAACACACCACCGAAATCTGATCAGGAGTCTCGAAATGAGCTACGTAGGAAACAATTATGTTTCTACTATAAGGAGTCGTGGAACTATGACCACCATTGCCTTGGGAAAGGCAAGGCTCATTTGATTGAGGTCATTTCATGTGATGAGGAGCAGGGTGTTCATGAGACCAGTGTTGAAGATGACAGCGGACAAGAGAAACAGCCTCCATAGTTAGAATTGGTGAATTCGGGAGCCAAGGAGACTCCCCAAAGCAACATTGCTTCACTATTCGGGGTCCCTAGACTTCATCCATTTCGTTTGAAGGGTGTCATTAAAGGACAACGCATGGTTTGCTTGGTGGACAGTGGAGCCACCCACAATTTCATCGATGAGGGTCTTGTGGTGAAGCATGGGCTATAGGTTGAGGAATTTTCAAGGTTCAATGTGACTGTAGCAAATGGATTCCAGTTGAATTGCACCAGGATGGTTCCCCAGCTTAGCATCCAAATTGCAGACTACTCTTTGACCAATGACTTCTATGTGTTGAGTCTGGGTAATATTGATGCAGTGTTGGGTTTGCAGTGGTTGCAGTCACGTGGGAGATACATTCAAGACTTTCATAAAATGGAGTTGGAGTTTATGGTTGATGATAAAAAGATTGTGCTTAAGGCCATGTCCGATGGTGGTCCACGTGTAGTGTCAGCTAGAAGGATGGAGGCTCTACTCAGACATGGGGAGGTGGATTGGGTAGTACAGTGTTTTGTGTCTACCAAGCCTACCTCAAACAACAAACCACAACTCCATATTGATATCCAGACAGTGTTAGATAAGCATGGGAAAGTATCTAGAGACATTCCTCCAAGTCGACCACCTAATCATGGGTTCGAGCATGTCATAGAGCTTGAGGAGGGGGCTAAACCAATCATAACTACGCCCTATCAACACCCACGCCATTTTAAGGAGGAGATTGAGAAGACAATCAAGGAATTATTGAGCATGGGACACAATCGGCCTAGTTCTAGTTCGTTTGCCTCATCAGTTGTTCTAGTTAAAAAGAAGGATGGAACAATGCGCATGTGCATAGATTACAGGGCCTTGAATAAGAAAACCATAAAGAACAGATATCCTATTCCCAGGATCGATGAACTGCTTGATGAGTTACACAGGGCCGTGTTTTTTTCCAAAATTGATCTTTGTTCGGGCTATCATCAAATATGGGTCTGAGAAGAAGGCATTCACAAAACTGTTTTTCGTTGTCACTATGGGCATTTTGAATTCTTGGTCATGCCATTTGGACTCACGAATGCACTAGCCACATTCCAATCGTGCATGAACCACACTTTTCGTGAGCAATTGCGGAAGTTTGTTTTGGTCTTCTTTGATGACATTCTAATATATAGCAGAACTTGGGAAGATCATCTGCAGCATTTGGATGTGGTGTTGAGTATCATGGAGGCTCAATCACTTTATGCAAAGACTTCTAAGTGTGAGTTTGGGATGATTGAGATACTCTATCTCGGACATGTGATTGGAGCTGATGGTGTGAAGGTACACCAAAAGAAAATAAAGGCAATTCTGGATTGGTCGCCACTGAAGAACATATCAGAATTAAGGGGCTTCTTGGGTTTTGTTTTCTTACTATAGGAGGTTTGTGAGAGGTTTCTCATAGTTGGCATCATCCTTGACAAACCTTACCAAGAAAGGCGTGTTTCTTTGGACTGAGGAGGCATAGGTGGCATTTGATAGACTCAAAGAGGTCATGAATTCATGTCCAGTTTTAGCATTGCCAGATTTTACACAACCATTCGTCTTAGAATGTGATGCATCGGGACAGGGAATTGGTGCAGTTCTAATGCAAAATCTACATCTGATTGCATTCAAGAGCAAAAAGTTGAGAGATAATGAGAGGCTATACTCTACCTATGATAAGGAGATGCTAACAATAATGCACGTGCTAGCTAAGTTCAAGCAATACTTAGTGGGGACTAAATTTGTGGTTAGGACTGATCACAACAGTCTCAAATATTTTCTTGAGCAGAAGGATTTGAATGAACGGCAGCAAAAGTGGGTGAGCAAGATTCAGGCATATGACTTTGATGTGGAATACATTAAGCGGAAGAACATTGTTGCCGATGCTCTTTCCAGGAAACCAACACTTTGCTCTCTCACTGAGATTTCAGCTGATTGGAAATTTCAATTAGTGGCCGAATATACCAAAAACACTTTTGCTTGTGATTTGATTGATGGTCGGGTACAGGATGATAGATATTCAGTGGTCAATGACATCATTTATTATAAGAACAGAATTTATCTTGTACCAAGATCAAAGCTAAAGGCCCGGATTTTGAGGGCTATGCATGATACACCTCTATCAAGACATCCACGGTTCTTCAAAACTTATCACCAAATTCATGAAAGGTTCACCTAGAAGAGTTTGAAAGATGATGTGTTGCAGCATGTTAGAGAATGCTTGATTTGTCAGCAAAACAAGGCAAAGCACACATTCCCTGTAGGACTTCTACAGCCTTTGTCGATACCTAAGCAGAAATGGGAAGGAATATCCATGGACTTTATCACAAGACTGCCATGTGTCCAGGGGAAAGATTGCATATATGCAGTTGTGGATAGATTGACCAAATATGCCCATTTCTTCGCTATATCTATTGATTACACTGCAGTTCAAGTGGCAAAGTTATTCTTCAAAGAAGTGTTCAAGTTGCATGGACTCCCTAAAACAATCGTTAGTGATCGGGACAGCAGATTCTTAAGTATGTTTTGGCAAGAGTTGTTTTGATTGGCCGGTACAGAGTTGACTCCAAGCACGAAGTTACCATCCTCAAACCGATGGCCAGATAGAGATAGTAAATAAATGGATTGAGGGGTATCCGCGCGGTTGATGTAATCGCTTTATCATCCAATCAACACACGTAATAAAATGCCCAAAGACACTCTATCCTCTTGAAAAACCACCGCATGCTAAGATTGCAGAAGATCATATGGCGATTCCAAGGTTTCTTTAGTCGGGTCTCGACGTGTGGATAAGCTCAATGGCCGTTGTGATATGCTAGTAATAAACAAGGGGACTTACGTAGAAAGTCTGCACAAGTTCAGGACTTAGGAAATTTATCTTTAAAGGCTCTCAATTAGGACTTTCAATTGTGGATCTCAAAAAAATGGCAAAAAGAATAGGGTTTAGGAGAATCTAGTCTAAGCCTAAGAACTCAAGAGACAGTAAGGACTCGGTGAAGAGAAATAAACCACACTTTGTTTCGCCTCCTGCAGGACAACATACGCAAAGTGGGTGCAATCTTCAAGGGGTTTGTGAGAATAATTTTCAAACCTCGAATGAGGTTGAAGTTAAGCTTCCACATTTAAGAGCTCAGGCTAACTTTACAAATCGAATGCAAATCATCCATTCGAAAAAAGTATGAGCTACACTTCACCATCGAATCAATACGATCAATCTCTCATTCAATTAACAACTTTTCAAAGCAAATTCTACCTAATCTAACTTTAACTCTAATCTATGGCGGAAGATAATATGTAACCTCGCTTACTATTCAACAATAAGAAGTGATTCAAGGCAAATCATGCTCAAGAGCTTTTATCATTCAAAATAGTCTCAATGCGACAATATACATAATCTGTCTCCACACTTTACAAATGAGGGGGCGAGCTCAATTTATAGGCTCCCCAATTACAATTCAATGGCCAAGATTGATTTCAAATCAACGGCCGAGATTACAAAATAAAACCCTAATTAGGGTTTGTCACTTTCGACCAATGAGAAAATTAAGACTAGGACACTTGTCCTTTTGCTAAATATAAATCAACAATAAAATAGAAAGTTGTTGCATGTTGATTTGGAACAATTTGATTGGTTGGAAGATGACGAGGCGCCACCTCATGCCGATGTCTTCCTTGGTTGCTTCGCTTTTTCTTCCATGCACTTGCCTTAGAATATTTTCCCTACCATGACTCTTATCCTACAGCTTGTTCTTTCCTAGCTTTGATCTTGGATCCTTTTGAGACTTTGATTTCTTCTTCTTGCCCTGCATCGAATCTTTGAGGTCCTGGATGTCTCCCCCTTGGAGCAGTGTGTCACTTGAAGTTGGTTGCTTTGAAATTCATCCGCTTGAACTGGGTTGATGTTGTTCCTTTGATTTCCCCTTTGAATTCTCCAATTTGTGCCGAGAAATTGCCTAAGTATGGAGATATGTTTGGAACACTCTCCTTGTCACCATCTGATTCTGATTGGAAGCTTGTCTTTAATTCTTCAGGAGATCAAATCCCTCAAGAAGTTGTCCGGATTGCTTCAATAGGTCTGGGATTGTAGATGAAATCCTTCCAAGATGTCTGGATAT
Source organism: Sequoia sempervirens (assembly GCA_007258455.2). NCBI lineage: Eukaryota > Viridiplantae > Streptophyta > Pinopsida > Cupressales > Cupressaceae > Sequoia > Sequoia sempervirens. The sequence continues at coordinate 17,507 of VDFB02275224.1, read as the reverse complement.
CCGTTCAAGTGTCTTGAATTTGGAGAAGAATGACCCTGTGCTTTAGCCATGATAGAGGAAATTGGAATTTTCTCTATGAAGTATTTCCCATACTTAGCCAAATTTTGGCTATTCAAGTTCATTTTGTACCACCTTCACACGGACTATTCAACATTTAGCCAAGGTTTTGGATGAACTTTGCCTGTGGATTTTTCTTCAATTTTGGATTTGGCTTGTACTATGTAGGACAAATTTCATCCTTAGACAAGGATTTTATCCACTTCCTCTTTATTTTCCCTTCATCCCAAGGTATCAACACTTAGTGAATTTTCTGAGTTTTAGCCAATTTTCTCATCCTCTCCTTGGGCGGACTTCACACGAGCTTGGATGTTTTTCTCTTCAATCAAAGTCGGACTTCATGATGCTCAAGACATTTTCTTATCCAGGTCAAACTTTATTTTGCCTTGAACATGCCTTACAAAGGTTTGGACATGCTGTGCTTGGGCAAAGTCAGACTTTCTCATGCTTGTCCCATCCTTTTTCCCTCACTCCATTTGGCCTGAGGCAGACTTGCCATCATTCCACACCATTGCTTCTTCTTTGAAGATTCGCCTCGTGTCGCCATCCACCTGCAAGAAATAAAATAAACAAATTCAGATTTTCTCTCTCCTGAATTTTTTACCACTCTCTCCTGAAGCCATGGTGAATTTAATTTTGCCCATCGGACTTTATCTCTGGCCGACACAAATTATTTTCCTCCAAAACATCTTTGGCAAACTTCATTTTGTCCAAGGCATTCTTAAATTTCCAAGCAGTTGAAATAAATATTAAAATATTAAAAATATTTTAATTAATTCCAACCCGTTCGTTTTGGACCCATGGTTATTTCGATTTTCCTTTCGTTTTTTCTTGGCTAGGAATTTATTTTCCAATTTTATCCTCAATTTCGTCTAGCCAAGTCAAAACTTAAGCCATTCCGTCGAAAATTTTATTGCCAGATCCCTATTTTTCTTTGCCATAGCCAACTTTTCTCTTGCACTGAGCCTATTTTGTTCTGCCAAAATCAAATTTTCTCTTGCTCAGTTGAATTTTTTCTAGGGAAAAATCCTTGTCGGATGTCTTCTGGGCGAATTTCTTTGACGGTCTGACAAATTCTTCTCCTTCTAGCCAAGGAATCCTTCCTTTCTCCTTGCCTTGTGCATTTTTCTTCGGTCAAAGTTGTCAATTTCTCGCATTTTCCTCAGACTTAGGCAAAATTTAGCTTCTCTTCCACTTTTGTGCTAGGCACACTTCGTTTTATTTTGCCACATCCCAATCCTCTTTAGCACATGTCCTTTCAAACTTGGCATTTGACCTCTCGAAAGCGTCATACTTCCTAGCCAACATCTTCATTTTTCATCCCTTAGCCTCTTTACTTAGGCAAGTATTTCGAACCTTTTCTTGGACTTGGCATTAACACTTAGCCAAAAATTATTCTTTTATCCTCTCATGTGCTTAGACGGACTTCCTTAGTATTTTGGACAAGCATGGCGGACTTCCTTGACATCTTGCCAACCAAAGTGTATGGCGAACCTTCCTTCCTCTTTGGATATGCATCTTGGACGTCCCTTTTTCTAGGGCGGACTTCAAAGAAGTTTAGACATCATCTCCTTGAACATGGCGGACCTCCCAACTTCTTAGCATTTTGCTTAACCCTTTGTCTCTTTGGAAATCCTACAATACTTAGTCAAAATTTCGAATTCCCACCTTTTAGGCTTTTACACTTAGGCAAAATTTCGAAATTTTCATGGATAGTCTTCAGCCAAGTCAAATCTTTCAAGGGCAGACTTCATAACCCTCTTGCATCTCTCTTTTAAGCAGATGGCGGACTTTAGGTGATGTTTGGACAAGGATCCTTAAGGCTGGCGGACTTTAGAGACTTCTAGGATATCCTTGGGCGGACTTTGGAAGTGTCAAGGACTTCCCTCTTAGTGCATGGCAGACTTTGGAACCTTTTAGCACTTCCTCCCTTGATGCATGGCGGACTTCAAAGGATCCTAGGACATGCTTGCTTAGTGCTGGGCGGACTTCATGAGTTCTTGGCACTTGACAACCTTCAAGCTGGCAGACTTCACAACTTTTTGGCACTTCCTCTTGAGAATGGCGGACTTTCCAAGTCTTTTGGACATGCAGGGCGGACTTTGGAGGATGCAAGGATGTTGCCTCAAGATGCATGACGGACTTTAGAGCTGCCAAGGATGAGTATGCTATATGCTGGGCGGACTTTGGAAGGTCCAAGGATGTTCTTCCTTGTTGCTGGGTGAATTCCATAAACTTCCTGACATTTCTTACACCTTCCTTCATCATTCTTCCATGGCGAACCTCAGACTTAAGCACATTTTTCACAGATTTCACCATTTTAAGAGCTGATTCTCATGATCTTGTCCTCAGATCTGATTGATTTCGGACTGGTTTTGACTGATTTTTCCAGATTTCGAGTGTTCTTGGTCTGATTTTTCACGCTTTTTTACTTGTTTTTTCCAGATTTTTCGAAAAAATTTCAAATTTTCATTTCGATTTTCTGAGAGATCTATTGAGTTTTTGGAACTTCGAGTGCGTTTTGAAACTCGGGACCCTTCTAAAAATAGAAACTTTCCAAAAATAGAAATTTTCCAAAAATAGCAACTTTCCAAAAATAGACCCTAAAAAATAGGATCCCGCATTGCCCAAAAGTGTCAAAAAAAGTAGGTCCTAAAAAATAGGGGCCCGGGTGAGAAACCCTAAAAATTTGGAAGTGTCGATTTGACTCAAACGCATCGATCTTCGCCCCCGTGCCTTCTAAGCACGATGGTGACGCTTACGATTCTGCACGGATTCTTTGACTTGGCTCTGATGACTCTCTGTGACCGGACCGACTTGGAACCCTCAAAATGATGACCTCATTGTAAAAAGACAAGCGATAAGCAGTTGCAACACCGAGGCAAAAAGCGAAAACAGGGGGTCCCCATTTGCAATGGGGCGATGTGTGAAATGGTCACAACAATCAAGGAATTATGTGTCAAGGCAGCAGCATGCTTGGATTAGATGGTTGCATTTAGGTGAGTATTGCTACAATACTACCTACCACATGTCGATTGGCATGTCTCCCTTCAAAGCCTTATACGGGTATGATGCCCTATCATTTGTAGATTTGGCCTTTGATGATAGCAGGGTCCCACTTGTGAATTTTCACGATCAGATTTAATGCACAGAAATAAATTCAAATCAGACACAATAACACAGCAGATACCCTGGGAAAACCCTCCTCTTGAGGGAGAAAAAACCCAGCAACAAAGATCTCTCTTATATATAAATGGTGGCAACAATTCTCTTTACAATGAGGCCAATCACAAAGCCAGTATTCAGCACCAACTTTAGATACACAACAAACAATAATCTGCCCTCCCTTGATACCTAAATCTGCATTTACAGAAATTTGCAATCTGCTCTTGGAGAAAATTCGCACTTGAATGAAGGAGAGAAAACGAACTTGCTTGATGATAGCAGGAATGGAAATGACCTTGTATATATACACAATGAGAGAGAGGTCGCACCTCTTCATGTACAAGGTCGGCCAAGGTAGAGAATAATATTACAATTAAAATATATTAAATACAAGGAAGGTTGGCCCTTATATAAAATTATATTGTTGCCAAGAGAAGCGCCCATTCTCATTAAATGACACATATAAATAAATAGCCGATAGGCTATATTGATTTATGTCTTCACTCGTGGCTGGAAGGATGAACCCGAAGCTGCCATAACATTAACACTCCCTCTCAGCTATGGAGAGAACTTCCAGCTGCTCAAGACAAATCACCTCAACATGATGCCCATCACATTGGCTACAAGCAGATGTGAAAAGAAGAATATCACCTCAACGTGATATTAGATATCGCCTCAACACGATATCACCATAATGGCTACAACCATACTATGGTAAGTACAAGTGTTCATCACTTGCGTGATGTCACCTCAACGTGACTTTCACCATGACTCTTTCAGAGGGTGAAACACAAGTACAACATATGTCATGGAATCTCACACATGACATCCACCATGACTCAACTCAGAGGGTGGAAACAAGGGCTTTCACCTCAAATTCCTCCGTCTTAGAGGAAAATGCATTAACAAGGGCTTGCACCTCAAATTCCTCCGTCTCAGAGGAAAATGCATTAACAAGGGCTTGCACCTCAAATTCCTCCATCTCGGAGGAAAATGCATTAACAAGGGCTTGCACCTCAAATTCCTTTGTCTCGAGGAAAATGCATTAACAAGGCTCACTGATATCGACTCTACTACCAAGGCTGATTCTCCAACATACCAAGCTTATCTCGGAAGTACACAAACTTTATCCTGGCGAGAGGCTTGGTGAGAATATCTGCCGTCTGCTCATCAGTGCTGATGTACCTCAACTGTACAGCCTTCCTCAATACCATATCTCTGATATAGTGGTACTTGATCTCAACATACTTGGTTCTGTCATGAAACACAGGATTGACAGAAAGCTTCACACAACTCTGATTATCACAATGAATGATAATAGGCTCCATTGATTGTCCAAACAATCCTGCAAGGAGCTTACGAAGCCATACTGCTTCTCAAGTTGCCATACAAGCTGCAATGTACTCTACCTCTGCTGTACTCAATCTCATAGATGACTACTTCCTGCTGCACCAAGATATCATAGCAGATCCCAACTTGAAGAGTGTCTCAATCCATATTCGACTATGCCACGCAAGTATCTCAGGATATGCTTTGCTGCAACAAGATTACCATCTTCTTCAGGCTCAACAGCTCCTTCTGAATCTTCAAGCACTTGCATCAACCTTCTGACCTCTTCGTCCAAGATTTCCTGCGACACTTGCCTCATTGCACACCTCTGGTACAGTAGAGAGTTCAGGGTAGATCTCCTCGACCTCATAGTAGATTACTCTATTCTGAATAGGTTTGCGGAGCTACCAATATCAAATCTAGACGATTGTCTTGTGCAATTCTGATCTTAACAGCTGAAGAGTTTTTTCAAGGATTTAACACTTGGCCTTGCAACACAACAACCTTCACTTCTTCTCAGTGAGTCACAAAACTCCCTCTTGATCCCTACTGCAAAGAAGACTTATGGAAGTGAACTCCCTCTAGCCACCAACTTAGTCTCATGGCTGCAAGTTGTGACTTCACGCTTGATCGTTTCTTTGGTCGGCATGACTTCCTCACAAGATGCCTCAAGCTTTTCATCACTAAGCAATCTCTCATTACCTTCTTGCTCCTAGAAATGTCCTGAAAGCATTTTAGAGAGAGATTACTAATAGTTTATAATTATCCAAAGAAATATCAAGGCTAGAATCATACAAGGTTTTCTATCTCAGATTATAGCAAAAATACATAATAATTTATGAGCAATATTAAAACATAAATGAATCAACCTATAAGAGAAATATATCAAACGATCAGAATGAAGGGATAAAGAAAACTTATCTTCATTGAATTCTGATATAACTCTTTCTTCCATCTTTTACTCCTTTCGAGAGTGCTAAACTCATCATAACAGAAAACAATCTGCACAACTACAGATTTCTTGAATGCATTATGTAGTTAGCATGTAGAATCAACTCTCTCCAAGAGTTCAAGGCTCTATCACAGTTCATGCATTAGAGAATGATATCGATGTGATCAACTTATCACCATCCAAATTGTAGTTCTCTTTTTATTTCAAAGTCACACTCAGAAATCTTCACAACCAGCATGAAATAACTCAACAAACAAAGAATGCTTATCTCTTTAAATATTCTTGATGGATGCAATTACTGGACACAGTATAGAACGCTGCTCTTGCGCTCAGATCAGTCCACCACCTTCATGGCTTGAACTTAGGCCCTTTGCAAGGTCAAATTTGAACATGGTCTTTGACCGTTCAAATTTACAATGCACTTCGTTTCCAGCTGCAATCCACCAGATTATGAAACCAATGTAACATGCTCACTAGCAACACACAAAGAATAAATTACATCAGATCTGCACAACTCAGCAGACTGAAAAATTTACTCTAGATTAAAAGAAATATAAACAATAATAGGATACTTATCTCGATGAGATCGAAATACTTTTATGGTCTGCATTTATCTATCCAAGATATCAGCACCACCACTATAACGATCCCCTCCAAGACGATCTCTACAATCTCAAAGCATATGAGACGGTGATGTAAACTATATCCAAGCCTTAGTAAGTTCTCAAACCTTTGTGGAAATCATATTTTTCAATATACACCTGTCCATCCTTCTGGCATCTTCCTCGACACCTCATAAGAGGACAAAAAATCCTACCACATTATCAACCGTCTGTGGTCTTTCCTGTGGCACTCCAGATTGCTCCCGAAAGAATTGTGTCAACTCTTATAAGACTCAGACTTCTTCATAAATTATTTAACTTAGACGTTGACTCATTAAGTTCATCATCGGCACTGTAAATGGAGCCGCGTATCTCTTCCCATGATAATACCGATCTGGCTTCTCTGAAATTTCGATGATAATCTCCTTTGCCAAAGCCAGAGAGTTCTGTTAGGGAAACATATCCAAGCTCGACATACATAGGAATCCTCCGCTAGTAAAGAGGACGCGATGATCTGGAGAATGATGCGCATAGGTTTCCAATATGGCGTCGGTCAAAGGCGCTCTGCTGGAAGAAGAATACACAAAGCCTACGGGATGGTGACGGCCCAAGATAACTAGCAGATGCCATTCCCGGCTTCAGAAAGACGCCGATCAGATCTCAATACTTTCAGACGAGCACTCCTTTGACATCAATTAGCGGTCGTACCTTTACCAATATACATTCGAGGTCGCCATCTCAGGTCCCGATAGCTTGATTTTAGAACGCCATAAACGAGATAATGTAAAATTATATCTAAACAGAGACGAAGGAGATGCTTGACACTTCAACATTGACCTTATGATCTTTTTCGATCAACCAAACTATATAGAGAGATCCAGGAATCTCTTCACGGTTCTGTAGAAGAATGACGTTGCCAAACTCCAGCATTTGATATCCAGACAGATGATTTCCTTCATAGGCCCATCTTCAGCTATTCGTCATTTTCCTCAAGATAGTGACTATGTAAAAGCAAACTTCCTCTGTTATCTCCAATGATCGAAGAAAATGAATTGCTATTTAACTTTATCTGCGATAAGAACTTTGCAGATCAAAATTTTGTGACACGGAATGATCTCCCGTTATCATTTTTCAATGAAAGATCTTGATTCCGTTCGACTTTACATAATTATCAACATTCTCAATATGAATCCTGTGAATTTGCAGATTCTCCATATACACAGTCTGCTACATAAACTTGCAATGAATATCCATATAACACCAACAATGCCACCTTTCTGAGACTTGTGGTTGCCTTGATTTGAACAAATCTGATCAGATCCTCCTTATACCCGCTCTGATACCATGTGAATTTTCACGATCAGATTTAATGCACAGAAATAAATTCAAATCAGACACAATAACACAGCAGATACCCTGGGAAAACCCTCCTCTTGAGGGAGAAAAAACCCAGCAACAAAGATCTCTCTTATATATATAAATGGTGGCAACAATTCTCTTTACAATGAGGCCAATCACAAAGCCAGTATTCAGCACCAACTTTAGATACACAACAGATAATAATCTGCCCTCCCTTGATACCTAAATCTGCACTTACAGAAATTCGCAATCTGCTCTTGGAGAAAATTCGCACTTGAATGAAGGAGAGAAAACGAACTTGCTTGATGATAGAAGGAATGGAAATGACCTTGTATATATACACAATGAGAGAGAGGTCGCACCTCTTCATGTACAAGGTCGGCCAAGGTAGAGAATAATATTACAATTAAAATATATTAAATTCAAGGAAGGTCGGCCCTTATATAAAATTATATTGTTGCCAAGAGAAACGCCCATTCTCATTAAATGACACATATAAATAAATAGCCGATAGGCTATATTGATTTATGTCTTCACTCGTGGTTGGAAGGATGAACCCGAAGCTGCCATAACATTAACACCACTGGCCAAGGAGACAATGCAAAACTATCAAGATATTCTCAAGGCATTGAAAGATAATCTACAACATGCTCAGAACCGGTAGAAAATGTATGCAGATAGGCACAGAATTGAGAGATCATTTGAGATTGGAGACTTAGTTTTTTTGTGTTTGCAGCCATACAGGCAATCCTCATTGAAGAAAACTGGTGTAGAAAAACTTAAACCACGCTCTTATGGACCTTACAGGATAGTAAGAAGAATTGGAGAAGTTGCATATGAGTTAGAACTTCCTGAGGGCAGTAAGATTCATAACGTCTTCCATGTTTCGTGCCTCAAGAAGGCTTTGGGTCAGCATGTTGTGGCATCTCCTAAGCTTCCACCACTTGATGAAGAAGGGAATTTGGTGTTAGTTCCTGAAGGTATCGCAGATTGGAGAGAAAGGAAGCTGAGGAATAAGATGATTCGAGAATATCTGATCAAATGGAAAGATCTTCCCATTGAGGATGCAACATGGGAGGGGGAAGAGATTCTTCAGCACCCCAATTTGAGATTGCTAGATGACCAGCAATCCCGGGAAGGGAGGACTGTAATGTCCCTCTTCATCGAATAATAAAAATGGAATAATTTTCTAATCTTTAATTCCCGAGATTAGAAAAGTATCTTTGCAAGGGAATATGTGATAATTAAATAAAAGTGGGACAAAACTTTAGTCTACCAAATTTATTTAATTATTCAAATATGGTGGAGGCCACTCAAATGTGTAACATCTCTACTAGGCGTTTATTTCTGGCATTTGATTAATTTAAATATGCCAAGGTTGATTAATTCTTTTATTGAAGCATTTTCACTTTTCGGTGAAGGAAGATAAGCTTGATGATTTTATTCGGAATGGAAAGAATGTTTCGATTGGAGAATGGACGGCTTTCTAGTAGTTGTGTTTGGCAACTTTTGTGATTTAAGAGGCTCGAGCACAGTAGGAAACTCATTCCGGAAAATTGTTTGATTTTTACTCTCCTATCGAATTGTGAAGAGCTTTCACTAGGACACAAATTCTGTGTGGAATTGGGATGAAAGCCCCAGTGCATTGAGTTGATTATCTTGTATCGACTAAGGCTGCAAGCTGGTTCATGGCATGGAAATGGCTGGAAGTGTTGAGACGTTTGGAGGCATGAAAAGATGGTTCTAGGAGAAGCATCCCGAGGTATTGCTGAATCGCTGCGTGTAGAGGTGATGTCTTGAATTCTCTAAGACCATTCATTTCTGAGATTTGTGTGGAGTTTGGAGGTGTGATTCTGAAGAGGTGGCGCTGGAAAACCTTCAAAACCGTGTTACAAGCTTTTGAGAATTTCTGAAAGCGAAATCAGATTGTTCTGTAATCCAGGTCAGCGCTGCTTCCAAGTTTTCTAAAAGTTTATGTTCAAATCATCATTTCTATAGTGTTGTATTTAAGAAAATTGCTAGGCGGAATGATAATCAGTTATTATGATTTTATTTCTATGCATATACAAGGTGTCATGTAAATCTGAGATAGTTCCAAACTGAATAAATTGTGGTAGATATTCTGGGGTTCATTTTGTTTACATGCATGTTCATGAGATTGTTTGTCATACAATGAAAGTTCTGAATACATTTGCAAAGCAAAAATCTCAATCAAACCAATACTTGCACATACATCTTCATACTACCGGGAAAGTTCATTTCAAAATAAAAGACAAACAAAATTGGTGAGCAACCTAGAGACTAGAGGAAATACAAAGCAATGGAAACCCACATCCCCAAATGGATGCTCAAAGGACCTGATAGATAAGATGCAACCTCAACTCAATTAGGAAAACCATAACTTATGTAGAGTTTGGAAGTGACTCTAATCAAGAACAAAATATGGAGTACTTTGGTTATGTGACTTGCCATCAAGAGGTTAATAGCCTAGTATAAACCCATTAGAAGAAGATGATGGTTTTGTAAGCACCCAAAAATTGCATGGATCAATATACACATCCAATGATGATTTGGTGGTCCAATTCACGACCCACATGGCATGCTCATTTCTCCTCACAGCCTCTTCTGCCTAGATGGAATCCCTCTTAGTACATCTTAGTACCCTTCTTCAAGTTTTCTTCCCCTTCATTTTCCATCCTTGTAGCCTGCTAATCCGTTTCCCCATCCAAAAGTCCTAATGCCTACCTTAAGCTACAAGTGAACAAGACAGACCTCAAGGTCGCCCAAGCAACCCATGTTAAGCCATAGGGTCACCCAAGCGACCCGCACTGGTAAGAGGGGCAACCCATACCCCAACAGGAGGGACCCTGTCATCTTTTGGCATGGTTGTAAGTCCTTTGAATTTTCTTGTTTTTCTCCATTTTTCTTCCCAAAACTCTACTTTTTAGTAAGATATAGTATATTTTCTTTCCTACTTTAAAGTTTAGCTTTCATTCCCTCTTTGGTTTGATTTTTCCTCTATCGGCCTCTTGTCTTTTCCTATATAAAGCAAACCCTCTCCCCGCCCCGGCTCTCATTCATAAGAAAGGCAAATGTTTGCATACACAAGCTTTGAGCCATTTCAAATAAGCTTTTCTTCCCATAGGGTAGAAAGATGGATAGGCTACCTCTACAACTCTTTGCGAAAAGCTCTGCATCTCTTCCCCAATCATTGAGTCACCTTTAGAAGATTGCAAGCCTAAAAGCTCAATCCCAAATCTACATAGCATAGGAAGCTAATTATATCTTCCTCACCAATCCCAATCTACCTTTTCCATCAAGCAAAGTACCCCAAGACTAGAAAAGTAGAAGATTGGAATATTCCACCCCAAATTTTTTCCAATTTTGCACTATCCCGTAAAGTTTCAGATAACTAAATCTTTATGCAGTTTCCAAAAAACAGTTTCACAATAATTTCTACAGAAACAGATGACCCAAAAATTTTAAAATAAGTTGATAAGCAATTTTTTTGCAGATAAAAATATTTCATATCATTGCCACCCACTAAATTAGTTTTAACAGATATATTCAACAACTAATTTTATCAGCTGGAAATGAAATAAATTAATTTCATTTTCAGACCTAATAATTTCCAAAAAAGACGTTAATAGTACGGCCCCCTTCAAAAAACACTGAAATTTGTACAGCAGCCTTGGTCTTATTTACAGTTCCCTCTGAAGTGTATGGCGTCTGGGTCTTGGAAATAAAAAATAAACTTTGCATATTAAATTAAAATTGTACGGCAGCCTAGGAATATGTTTTAAAAATTTGAAGCCTCCTTTAAAAGCTGCGCAACCCACTAAATATCTTGTACAGCACTTCCCCAAATAACCACAACTCTCCAAAGCCATACAGAATCCTATGGCAATGAAATGTACGGCAGCTCATGAACATTTTATACAGGCCACAGGGTACGATATGAACATGTAGCTAATATAGTTTTTTCCAAGGTTACCCCAAGTTTCTGGGACGGCAGGGGACGGCAGGACGAGTCCCCAAGTTTCCGATTTTTGAGGCCAAATTTAGGGACGACAGGGGACGGCTATATAAAAATATAGGGAAAATTTTAAAAATATAGGGAAATTTTAAATATTCAATAGGTAACATGGATAAGGCATGCATAATATACATTATAGAACATTCACATATAACATTTGTGTTCAAGTTGATATGGTTTATTGGGTATGCATTGATCTTAATGAATAAGTTAGAAGTTATTCAATGGAAAGCTTGATTTTGAACTAAGAAAACAGATACTCTAATGATAATTTTTTTGTTTATTGATAACTGGAACAAGGGAGTGCAACCTTCTGAGAATGATAGTGAGTTGCATTAGGCAAATAATCTGCACAGTTATCATGTTATTGTTTTGCATGATCAGATGTCCGAGGGCCCGCTATGTATCATCTTCACAATAGAGTAAGACCTGTGAGACTTATTTATGAGGCACAGTAGCATTGAGAACAAGCATTGAGTGTTGGGTTATTCACTGGAATTCATCTAGGTACCTCAATACATAAACCAATATTGAATAATTGCATCAATTACACTTATCCAAAGTTTCAAGACAACAAGCAGTGGCACCAATTTATTTAATGAGTGGACATAATTAAGTTCACACTCCCTTGCTATGAAAATGTGTTTTTTGTTTTGTTTTGACCATGCTTTGATGCGGGGCACGGTTGACCATCCTGGGGATGGCCAGGGGACTTCTAGGATGGCTAACTGTCCCGAGGACAGCCAGGGGACTCCTAGAAGTCCTTTGGCCGTCCCCAAGTCCCCTGGTCGCCCCCGGGACTAGTCAGTCGTCCCCTATCCAGTCAACGGCGTCCCCTCGTTTCGGGGACGTTTCCTAAAAATTTTGCAAAAAGGGGACGGTCCCCTGCCATCCCCCAATACCCGGGACGGGGGATTGGGGGGGGCGGACGCGTCCCCAAGTATCCCTGGTTTTTTCTTTTCCTTTATAAATGACATTCGACCGACTTCCATTTGTACCAATTTGTACGAAAATATCCTGGCTTGGGTGTGCGGCCAAGTGATATACTTTAAAATAAACTTCTGAAACTCCAAAAATATCAATCATCAAAAATTCTTTGTAATTCTGCAAATTTAATTTTCCCCTTAAATACTTGAAATTTTTGATCAAATTTTGAACTCACAGAAACTTCATTAAATCACCACAAATAAGCTCCAACACAGTTCCTCTATGAAACTGTTAGCGATCACCTAGGAAGGATATTCCACCTTCGAAGATGATATTCTTCATGAAGGATTTTGTCTTCAAAAAGTTTGTAAGAACAACAGCAAAACCTCTTCTTCTGAAAAAAATCATGCCCCCTCAAAAAAGAGCCCAAAACTCACTTTTGTTCTCTTTTTGTAACTCCCCATGCAAATTCTTGAAATCCTCCATATTAACTTTTAATTTTAATTCCTTTCTTCAAAAATAATCCTTATTTCACCAAAAGTGACTTAATTAAGTTAATTAACTTTTCCGACACTTCAGTCACTTTAAACTCGTAAAAAAAATTAATTTAAGTTGTCTTTTATTTTGTTTTTCGACAACTTACAACTAATTATTTAATTATTAAATATTTCCCACACAACCAACTGAAAATGCGGAAAATACAAAAAAACCGTTAGAAGGTGACATCTAAAGGTGCCAAAATACACAAGAGTTCATCAAGAACATCAAACATCCCCTTTGGCACGACTTATGATCATCGAGAAAACTGAAGCCAATTACGATGCAGCTGTGACTGAAAACAGGGACATTAGAAAGATACTAGAGATATAAGTTGATAAGTTGGGCACTCTGAGAACACACTTATAACAATTGCACAAATAGCCTTGAAGCTTCTACCAAAATATTTATTTTGAAAAGGCAACTTCTTTATGCAAAGTTTCATCTATTAGTAATTAGATCACATACTCTTGCCTAAAGTGCTTTCTTATGTAGTATAGATTGCATTTGAAAAGCCATATAGAAGTTGCTATTTGCATATAGTTAATTAATTCACATTTCAACTTGGAAAAGCACAAAAAAGAAAGTAGATAAAAGCTCTCTTGCATGCATTTAGAGTAATGCAGTTAGGATCATTCAAAACATTCAAAAAAGAAAAACAGAAAGAGAAAAGTCTTTGATGCCATCATGAGGCATTCAACAAACATCCAACTCAAACAAAGCGAATAAAGCAAACAAACTCACCAAAAAATCACTCTTGTTCAACTTTCCTATCTCTCACTTGGCTTCCCATGCCAAATGTGTCTAGAGAATAAGGAAAACTAGATTGAGTTGGTTTTGCACAAAATACAAGAAAATGTGCCCTTCTTAGGCACATTTGAGAAGAGAACAACCAACGGTGGATAAGGGAAGAGCCTCACATAAGAGAAAATGCCTTTTAGAGTAAGCTCATTGAACTTTCCATCAATTGATTGGCTTTTGCCATGAGAGCAAGAATATTTGAATTTTGGCCATTAAACAAGGATGCAATGAAATGTGTCATTCTAAATCTGAGTCATCACTTCCGAGGTGAGTGGATTTAGAATATCATAGGTTCATTGAATAAGATATGGTGATCTTCTATGCCCATTCTTTGTCTTCAAATCATAGTACTCACCAAAGGATAAGTCAATTGGGTAAGATCACCATACCTACATATGATGGATCAAACAATTGTTCAAGTAGGGCTTGGTTGCATAAGTTGGATGCATACTTTTCATTGAACTCTATATATGAAGAGGATACAATTAAATTTACTACGCTACATTTGGAGGGTGGCCCACAAGTGGTGGTATCATGGCATGATTACACAAGGGCATAACTCCATTGTGGATCGGCTTTGGTATTTGACTTTGCACTTCCAAGATTGCCATTGAGTAAAGAGTACCACCAAAATTTAAGAAATCGCGTTGAATATATCCTTCCTATTAAGGAAGTTATGGGCACCACAAGAACATCTCAAGAAAAAGTTCACATGAATATCAAAGTAGCATTGCATAAGCATGATGGGGTAACTCCAAACTTGGATATTTTTGTAAAGAATCATCAAAGAGGTATGAAGGAAGTAAGTGATGAAAGTATCCTACCATAAAATGAGAGGGAACATACCAACTACATGTCTGATTTTTAGCATTGATGTTGCTATCACCACCATTATCAGCCACCACATCACTTTGTTTGCACTCAAACAAATGCTATTACAAGCATTTTCGGTCATAGAAAGGACTTTTCCGTTTGTGACTACTAAAGGAGTATTTCCGGTCCTTTTATGGTTGTTCTCAACCTCTACAATGCTCTTATTTTCTGTTTTTGCTAGCAAGTTTCAGTTTTGCAGCTGTTGTACCATTGTCATGTTGTTAGTCTTGAAAATATCAAACCTGGAACTATTGTTATCGATCATGAACAGCTGCAAGTTTGCACATTTTAAGGGAATTTCATCACTGGATGATGTGGGTAGAAGGTTTCAACTGAAGGAAACTATCACTTCAGCCACCATAGTTCTAAATTGGATGAGATTCCAAGAGGTTTGTGACTGTAGTAACTTGTTTCCAGCCCATACACAATCTGATTTGTGCCATATTTTGGAAAGTACAGTTTGCAACATCATTGAAGGGTTCATTGGAACTCAAAGATTTGGTTATGAAGCTCTAATAAGAATTCCATATTCTTCATCACATAGGAGAAGCCAATTGGGGCAACAAAAACTCGATGTTGAGTATGTATGGCAGCCTTTGGTTTTGTGGGAGTTTATGGATATTTTCAAGCATTATCAAATCAAAGAGGATCATCTTGAGAGTGAATTCATTCCTTGTCTAATACCATTTGGGATTGGAAGGGGACTCTTCACGATATAATCGTAAGTTTCTAAGAGGTTTGCATTTATGTTGTTGAGAGTCATGCACACTTCTTTGTTATTTTACGTCTAGAGGTCAAATTGTTTGAGGTGATCAAGATTCATGAATTGCATAAGAATGTGAGTGATGGTGGTATAGGGCCCCACAATGATATTTGGAATTTGTTCAACTTGACAAATAGAAGATCCAAATGCTGTTAGCACGATTAATAGTGTTGGCATGAAGGTATTTGAGCATCCCAGTTTGCATGGTGTTTTATGGCATAAGTTGTTCCATTTTAAAAGTATAGGATGCAACTTTTAAGGATACTACAGCATGATTTGTCATATTGACACAATGATACTTCAGCATCCGGGTTTGCAATTGCTTGTGGGCAAGCAATTCTAGGAAGGGCACACTATCATGTCCATTTTTTGGTCTAAAATAATTAATAATTTATTTTATGTTGGAACCGATAATTTCTTATTTTGGGGGCAACTTAATAATGTTATTATAATTAAAATTAAAGTCATTTTTAAACATTGGCATTAAAATAACAAGTATTTTTAAATACTTGGAGGGAAACGTAAATCAAGGGCTTGATGTGGAAAGGTATATCAAGGAGGCGCCTTGCTTCATTTCATCATCAAGATTCATTTTGACATTCTCATTTGGAGTTCCAAGTTTGAGTTGGCATCCAAGGACAGAAACCCTTGGCTGTTTTTTGAGGTTTAGTAGGATGAAAACCCTCTTGAATCTTCATTTCCAAATTTGAGGATGAAAACTCTCACATCCGCCTAAGGCATCCTCATGCAAAGGTTGCATTGGACTGAAATTGGGCAAGTCTATTCCAGCAATTTGGTGATTGAAATTTGCAAGAAAATATTTTACATCAAGGAGGTTCATCATTGGCAGTTTTCAATCATTAGTTGCTGTTTTAGGCCCTACTATAATATTCCTAGGCATTCTATATATCATTTTCAACATCGTGAAAAGGCGATCAGCTTCACTGACCCTTGCACCAGCCGTACCAACACCTAGGAGGACAATTTCTGTTGTTGTGTAGCACTTTCCAGCCATTTTCTTTCCTACTACAGTCATCTACCAGCTATCGTACACCTCCAATAGCTTTTCATGTCATCCATTTCTACACCCTTGGTGGTCGTACAGCCACATGTACATATTATACCAATCTGTTCAGATCCGTAATACCTAGATCCACCACCAAAAACTTAGGGATTTTAGCTCCTATCAGATCTACCCCACCGTACAACCATACCACCTACTAGTGAGTGATTTTAAATTGTAAAACAAATCTCTAGAGGTATTTTCCATCAAGTTATCAGATTTGCAAATTCCCAAATTACTGCAATAAATAAAACTAGGGTTTCCATGGTCACAAATTGGCATATGGTGTGATCATTTGCAAGTTGCATTCATTGCAATTCAAATCTGAGCATTAAATATCTACCTAGGGTTTGCAAATGCTGCTATTTGTCTGAAATATCCATTTCCAACAATGGGTATTTGCAACCAGCATTGACTTTAGTTTCCAGTTTGCTATTATTTTGCAAAGTTTCAATAAAGTACAAAAAAAAAAAAAATACAAAGGTGGTTGTGTGTTGGGGACGTTACACATTCTTTGTCATTTGAGTATTAAATTCTTCATTGCACATGTTACAAAAGTCATAAGATATGAAACATTTGATAGCATGCTTGGGCAGATGAAGCAAGCCATTCATAGCAAGGATCCTACTTTGAGATTTTATGAGGAGCATATTAGACCCATTGTGACATGACAATAGAACACTCTAAACACCCCACTTCATATGGAAGCCTATGCTCTAAACACAAATGGTATGTAGCTAGGCCTGGAAGAGTGCTTCCATCTCATGATGAAGAGGTTGAAGAAGGGCTTGTGAAGGCCCTCTTAAAAATGTATACTGATGAGAAATCTTCTATACTTCACATAGAGTGGCTAGCCTTAGTCAATCTACATGCTCTAACCTTCAACAAACCAAAGGCAAGGATGGATTGAGCTACATTAGATCACACTAACACTATTGGATGGTGGATGTGGCATGGCAAGGACACACCATAGTTAGGATAATTGTCACCCACCTCCTTTCATATGTTGCCAATTCCTCAACTGCAAAGAGGAATTGGTCCAA
>VDFB02275223.1:0-42877 GCA_007258455.2 Sequoia sempervirens | reverse complement strand
ATTCCCTCTTTGGTTTGATTTTTCCTCTATCGGCCTCTTGTCTTTTCCTATATAAAGCAAACCCTCTCCCCGCCCCGGCTCTCATTCATAAGAAAGGCAAATGTTTGCATACACAAGCTTTGAGCCATTTCAAATAAGCTTTTCTTCCCATAGGGTAGAAAGATGGATAGGCTACCTCTACAACTCTTTGCGAAAAGCTCTGCATCTCTTCCCCAATCATTGAGTCACCTTTAGAAGATTGCAAGCCTAAAAGCTCAATCCCAAATCTACATAGCATAGGAAGCTAATTATATCTTCCTCACCAATCCCAATCTACCTTTTCCATCAAGCAAAGTACCCCAAGACTAGAAAAGTAGAAGATTGGAATATTCCACCCCAAATTTTTTCCAATTTTGCACTATCCCGTAAAGTTTCAGATAACTAAATCTTTATGCAGTTTCCAAAAAACAGTTTCACAATAATTTCTACAGAAACAGATGACCCAAAAATTTTAAAATAAGTTGATAAGCAATTTTTTTGCAGATAAAAATATTTCATATCATTGCCACCCACTAAATTAGTTTTAACAGATATATTCAACAACTAATTTTATCAGCTGGAAATGAAATAAATTAATTTCATTTTCAGACCTAATAATTTCCAAAAAAGACGTTAATAGTACGGCCCCCTTCAAAAAACACTGAAATTTGTACAGCAGCCTTGGTCTTATTTACAGTTCCCTCTGGAGTGTATGGCGTCTGGGTCTTGGAAATAAAAAATAAACTTTGCATATTAAATTAAAATTGTACAGCAGCCTAGGAATATGTTTTAAAAATTTGAAGCCTCCTTTAAAGCTGCGCAACCCACTAAATATCTTGTACAACACTTCCCCAAATAACCACAACTCTCCAAAGCCATATAGAATCCTATGGCAATGAAATGTACGGCAGCTCATGAACATTTTATACAGGCCACAGTGTACGATATGAACATGTAGCTAATATAGTTTTTTCCAAGGTTACCCCAAGTTTCTGGGACGGGGACGGCAGGACAAGTCCCCAAGTTTCCGATTTTTGAGGCCAAATTTAGGGACGGCAGGGGACGGCTATATAAAAATATAGGGAAAATTTTAAAAATATAGGGAAATTTTAAATATTCAATAGGTAACATGGATAAGGCATGCATAATATACATTATAGAACATTCACATATAACATTTGTGTTCAAGTTGATATGGTTTATTGGGTATGCATTGATCTTAATGAATAAGTTAGAAGTTATTCAATGGAAAGCTTGATTTTGAACTAAGAAAACAGATACTCTAATGATAATTTTTTTGTTTATTGATAATTGGAACAAGGGAGTGCAACCTTCTGAGAATGATAGTGAGTTGCATTAGGCAAATAATCTGCACAGTTATCATGTTATTGTTTTGCATGATCAGATGTCCGAGGGCCCGCTATGTATCATCTTCACAATAGAGTAAGACCTGTGAGACTTATTTATGAGGCACAGTAGCATTGAGAACAAGCATTGAGTGTTGGGTTATTCACTGGAATTCATCTAGGTACCTCAATACATAAACCAATATTGAATAATTGCATCAATTACACTTATCCAAAGTTTCAAGACAACAAGCAGTGGCACCAATTTATTTAATGAGTGGACATAATTAAGTTCACACTCCCTTGCTATGAAAATGTGTTTTTTGTTTTGTTTTGACCATGCTTTGATGCGGGGCACGGTTGACCATCCTGGGGATGGCCAGGGGACTTCTAGGATGGCTAACTGTCCCGAGGACAGCCAGGGGACTCCTAGAAGTCCTTTGGCCGTCCCCAAGTCCCCTGGTCGCCCCCGGGACTAGTCAGTCGTCCCCTATCCAGTCAACGGCGTCCCCTCGTTTCGGGGACGTTTCCTAAAAATTTTGCAAAAAAGGGGACGGTCCCCTGCCATCCCCCAATACCCGGGACGGGGGATTGGGGGGGGCGGACGCGTCCCCAAGTATCCCTGGTTTTTTCTTTTCCTTTATAAATGACATTCGACCGACTTCCATTTGTACCAATTTGTACGAAAATATCCTGGCTTGGGTGTGCGGCCAAGTGATATACTTTAAAATAAACTTCTGAAACTCCAAAAATATCAATCATCAAAAATTCTTTGTAATTCTGCAAATTTAATTTTCCCCTTAAATACTTGAAATTTTTGATCAAATTTTGAACTCACAGAAACTTCATTAAATCACCACAAATAAGCTCCAACACAGTTCCTCTATGAAACTGTTAGCGATCACCTAGGAAGGATATTCCACCTTCGAAGATGATATTCTTCATGAAGGATTTTGTCTTCAAAAAGTTTGTAAGAACAACAGCAAAACCTCTTCTTCTGAAAAAAATCATGCCCCCTCAAAAAAGAGCCCAAAACTCACTTTTGTTCTCTTTTTGTAACTCCCCATGCAAATTCTTGAAATCCTCCATATTAACTTTTAATTTTAATTCCTTTCTTCAAAAATAATCCTTATTTCACCAAAAGTGACTTAATTAAGTTAATTAACTTTTCCGACACTTCAGTCACTTTAAACTCGTAAAAAAAATTAATTTAAGTTGTCTTTTATTTTGTTTTTCGACAACTTACAACTAATTATTTAATTATTAAATATTTCCCACACAACCAACTGAAAATGCGGAAAATACAAAAAAACCGTTAGAAGGTGACATCTAAAGGTGCCAAAATACACAAGAGTTCATCAAGAACATCAAACATCCCCTTTGGCACGACTTATGATCATCGAGAAAACTGAAGCCAATTACGATGCAGCTGTGACTGAAAACAGGGACATTAGAAAGATACTAGAGATATAAGTTGATAAGTTGGGCACTCTGAGAACACACTTATAACAATTGCACAAATAGCCTTGAAGCTTCTACCAAAATATTTATTTTGAAAAGGCAACTTCTTTATGCAAAGTTTCATCTATTAGTAATTAGATCACATACTCTTGCCTAAAGTGCTTTCTTATGTAGTATAGATTGCATTTGAAAAGCCATATAGAAGTTGCTATTTGCATATAGTTAATTAATTCACATTTCAACTTGGAAAAGCACAAAAAAGAAAGTAGATAAAAGCTCTCTTGCATGCATTTAGAGTAATGCAGTTAGTTAGGATCATTCAAAACATTCAAAAAAGAAAAACAGAAAGAGAAAAGTCTTTGATGCCATCATGAGGCATTCAACAAACATCCAACTCAAACAAAGCGAATAAAGCAAACAAACTCACCAAAAAATCACTCTTGTTCAACTTTCCTATCTCTCACTTGGCTTCCCATGCCAAATGTGTCTAGAGAATAAGGAAAACTAGATTGAGTTGGTTTTGCACAAAATACAAGAAAATGTGCCCTTCTTAGGCACATTTGAGAAGAGAACAACCAACGGTGGATAAGGGAAGAGCCTCACATAAGAGAAAATGCCTTTTAGAGTAAGCTCATTGAACTTTCCATCAATTGATTGGCTTTTGCCATGAGAGCAAGAATATTTGAATTTTGGCCATTAAACAAGGATGCAATGAAATGTGTCATTCTAAATCTGAGTCATCACTTCCGAGGTGAGTGGATTTAGAATATCATAGGTTCATTGAATAAGATATGGTGATCTTCTATGCCCATTCTTTGTCTTCAAATCATAGTACTCACCAAAGGATAAGTCAATTGGGTAAGATCACCATACCTACATATGATGGATCAAACAATTGTTCAAGTAGGGCTTGGTTGCATAAGTTGGATGCATACTTTTCATTGAACTCTATATATGAAGAGGATACAATTAAATTTACTACGCTACATTTGGAGGGTGGCCCACAAGTGGTGGTATCATGGCATGATTACACAAGGGCATAACTCCATTGTGGATCGGCTTTGGTATTTGACTTTGCACTTCCAAGATTGCCATTGAGTAAAGAGTACCACCAAAATTTAAGAAATCGCGTTGAATATATCCTTCCTATTAAGGAAGTTATGGGCACCACAAGAACATCTCAAGAAAAAGTTCACATGAATATCAAAGTAGCATTGCATAAGCATGATGGGGTAACTCCAAACTTGGATATTTTTGTAAAGAATCATCAAAGAGGTATGAAGGAAGTAAGTGATGAAAGTATCCTACCATAAAATGAGAGGGAACATACCAACTACATGTCTGATTTTTAGCATTGATGTTGCTATCACCACCATTATCAGCCACCACATCACTTTGTTTGCACTCAAACAAATGCTATTACAAGCATTTTCGGTCATAGAAAGGACTTTTCCGTTTGTGACTACTAAAGGAGTATTTCCGGTCCTTTTATGGTTGTTCTCAACCTCTACAATGCTCTTATTTTCTGTTTTTGCTAGCAAGTTTCAGTTTTGCAGCTGTTGTACCATTGTCATGTTGTTAGTCTTGAAAATATCAAACCTGGAACTATTGTTATCGATCATGAACAGCTGCAAGTTTGCACATTTTAAGGGAATTTCATCACTGGATGATGTGGGTAGAAGGTTTCAACTGAAGGAAACTATCACTTCAGCCACCATAGTTCTAAATTGGATGAGATTCCAAGAGGTTTGTGACTGTAGTAACTTGTTTCCAGCCCATACACAATCTGATTTGTGCCATATTTTGGAAAGTACAGTTTGCAACATCATTGAAGGGTTCATTGGAACTCAAAGATTTGGTTATGAAGCTCTAATAAGAATTCCATATTCTTCATCACATAGGAGAAGCCAATTGGGGCAACAAAAACTCGATGTTGAGTATGTATGGCAGCCTTTGGTTTTGTGGGAGTTTATGGATATTTTCAAGCATTATCAAATCAAAGAGGATCATCTTGAGAGTGAATTCATTCCTTGTCTAATACCATTTGGGATTGGAAGGGGACTCTTCACGATATAATCGTAAGTTTCTAAGAGGTTTGCATTTATGTTGTTGAGAGTCATGCACACTTCTTTGTTATTTTACGTCTAGAGGTCAAATTGTTTGAGGTGATCAAGATTCATGAATTGCATAAGAATGTGAGTGATGGTGGTATAGGGCCCCACAATGATATTTGGAATTTGTTCAACTTGACAAATAGAAGATCCAAATGCTGTTAGCACGATTAATAGTGTTGGCATGAAGGTATTTGAGCATCCCAGTTTGCATGGTGTTTTATGGCATAAGTTGTTCCATTTTAAAAGTATAGGATGCAACTTTTAAGGATACTACAGCATGATTTGTCATATTGACACAATGATACTTCAGCATCCGGGTTTGCAATTGCTTGTGGGCAAGCAATTCTAGGAAGGGCACACTATCATGTCCATTTTTTGGTCTAAAATAATTAATAATTTATTTTATGTTGGAACCGATAATTTCTTATTTTGGGGGCAACTTAATAATGTTATTATAATTAAAATTAAAGTCATTTTTAAACATTGGCATTAAAATAACAAGTATTTTTAAATACTTGGAGGGAAACGTAAATCAAGGGCTTGATGTGGAAAGGTATATCAAGGAGGCGCCTTGCTTCATTTCATCATCAAGATTCATTTTGACATTCTCATTTGGAGTTCCAAGTTTGAGTTGGCATCCAAGGACAGAAACCCTTGGCTGTTTTTTGAGGTTTAGTAGGATGAAAACCCTCTTGAATCTTCATTTCCAAATTTGAGGATGAAAACTCTCACATCCGCCTAAGGCATCCTCATGCAAAGGTTGCATTGGACTGAAATTGGGCAAGTCTATTCCAGCAATTTGGTGATTGAAATTTGCAAGAAAATATTTTACATCAAGGAGGTTCATCATTGGCAGTTTTCAATCATTAGTTGCTGTTTTAGGCCCTACTATAATATTCCTAGGCATTCTATATATCATTTTCAACATCGTGAAAAGGCGATCAGCTTCACTGACCCTTGCACCAGCCGTACCAACACCTAGGAGGACAATTTCTGTTGTTGTGTAGCACTTTCCAGCCATTTTCTTTCCTACTACAGTCATCTACCAGCTATCGTACACCTCCAATAGCTTTTCATGTCATCCATTTCTACACCCTTGGTGGTCGTACAGCCACATGTACATATTATACCAATCTGTTCAGATCCGTAATACCTAGATCCACCACCAAAAACTTAGGGATTTTAGCTCCTATCAGATCTACCCCACCGTACAACCATACCACCTACTAGTGAGTGATTTTAAATTGTAAAACAAATCTCTAGAGGTATTTTCCATCAAGTTATCAGATTTGCAAATTCCCAAATTACTGCAATAAATAAAACTAGGGTTTCCATGGTCACAAATTGGCATATGGTGTGATCATTTGCAAGTTGCATTCATTGCAATTCAAATCTGAGCATTAAATATCTACCTAGGGTTTGCAAATGCTGCTATTTGTCTGAAATATCCATTTCCAACAATGGGTATTTGCAACCAGCATTGACTTTAGTTTCCAGTTTGCTATTATTTTGCAAAGTTTCAATAAAGTACAAAAAAAAAAAAAATACAAAGGTGGTTGTGTGTTGGGGACGTTACACATTCTTTGTCATTTGAGTATTAAATTCTTCATTGCACATGTTACAAAAGTCATAAGATATGAAACATTTGATAGCATGCTTGGGCAGATGAAGCAAGCCATTCATAGCAAGGATCCTACTTTGAGATTTTATGAGGAGCATATTAGACCCATTGTGACATGACAATAGAACACTCTAAACACCCCACTTCATATGGAAGCCTATGCTCTAAACACAAATGGTATGTAGCTAGGCCTGGAAGAGTGCTTCCATCTCATGATGAAGAGGTTGAAGAAGGGCTTGTGAAGGCCCTCTTAAAAATGTATACTGATGAGAAATCTTCTATACTTCACATAGAGTGGCTAGCCTTAGTCAATCTACATGCTCTAACCTTCAACAAACCAAAGGCAAGGATGGATTGAGCTACATTAGATCACACTAACACTATTGGATGGTGGATGTGGCATGGCAAGGACACACCATAGTTAGGATAATTGTCACCCACCTCCTTTCATATGTTGCCAATTCCTCAACTGCAAAGAGGAATTGGTCCAAATATTGCTTCACCGAGTCAATCAAGAGGAACAAACTTACCTCTAGACAATCAAAGAAGTTGGTGGTCATGCATAGTGCCTTGCAGCTACAAGATCAACAAACCACAGAGTATCCCCAAACTTCAACCTCACATTGGGATGTTGATCCTAAAGATGCTCTACAAGTTGATGAGAAGGCACATGAGGGATTGGTCGAAGTTCCATTGGATGAGGCAACCCCTCATAGTGGCAATGACTCAAACTTGAAATCAGATTTTAATGCAGTCCTACCAGAGGCAAAGATACTAATTAGTGACACCTATATATTTTCTACATTTTTGTCATTTTGTAGTTGAAACTTGCAGCCTTTGGGTATTTTGTTGTAATTCTTATATAATATGCATACACATTGACAATGAAAGCAATTAAATTTTGTTACTTTCTTTGTCAATTCTCATATGAAATCTCAATTCAAGTTTAATGTTATGTATTAAGGTTGTACAATGTCTATGATGAATGCCTAATCAATGTTATCATATGAATATTTGATTAAAATTTTCCTTATTTTTTAATAATTGTCCCTTGTCGTCCCCTAAAAAAAGGCCTAAAAAATGTCCAGGAAATGTGTCCCCCCATCCCAAAAACCTAGGGGAGCATAGTTAAAAACCCTTTCCTTTCCCATTCAAAAATTAAATACTTGAAGTAGAAGCCAAACATGAGATATACAAGTTTATGGATGGCTTTTCTCGATACAACCAAATAAGTACAGCCAAAGAAGGTAAATTGAAGACCACTTTTATAGTGGAAGATTGATTTAATGTGCATAACTAAACACCATTTGAACTTTGCAATGCACTAACTACCTTCCAAAAAATCATCCTACACGTCTTCAATAAGATGTCTTTGGCAACTTTAAAGCCTTCCTAATCAATTGATTAATACACAACTAAGAAGAATCACATGTAGAAGCTTTCACAAAGTGCAATGAGTGTTGCAAAGTGGCATGGCTAACACTAAATCTAAATAGGTGTAGACTCATGGCACCCCCAAGGTACACTTCTTGAACAAATTGTCTACAAAATTGAATTAAAGATCAATCCCAATAAAATATAGGTGGTTGTTGAGATGGAAACACTTAGAGACATTAGTGGCACAAGGTCATTCTTGGGTCACATCAAGTATTATAAACACTTCATTAAAAACTTTTCCCAAGTTTCCCACCATCTAGATGTATTAACAAGATAGGGAGTTCTATTTATATGGACTAACAAACAAGAGCAACCATTAAATGAACTGAATGTATGTTTTTTCCATTCACCCATTCTTGCATATCCGGATTGGTACATAGTTCCACATAAATATAGGTGCTTCAAACTTAGCCATTGGTGCTACCTTGGCACAAGAGGGAACTCAAGGATTGGACCACTCAATGTTCTTTGCTAGTAAACTGTTGTCTAATCTATAGAATAACTATAGCATTACAAAGAGAAATGCTCTAAATATGGTTTATGCCATAGTTGAAAAACTCGGACTTGGCAATAACTCGGCAGACCCAAAAACTTTAAAAACTTGGGACTCGGCAAAACCTCGGGAAAATCTCGGCAATAACTCGACAAATTTATCGAACATTTGAAAATACACAATTTTTTAAAATATTCTTAAAAAACACACATATAAACTGAATTTTTAGAACATATTACTGATTTCATCATATATAAATCAAAATTTGTAAAAAAAAATTAATATATTATATATTAAACAATATTTCTAAAAAAATTAATATATTATATAAGATTTAAGCATTAAAAAATTAAATTTTTTAATTTATTTTATTTCTAAAACTTAGTATTTAATATATATGTAAAAAATAATTAATATATTATATAAAGATATATAATATATTAATTATTTTTTACAAATATATTAAATACTAAGTTTTAGAAACAAAATAAATTAAAAAATTTCAATTTTTTAATTCTTAAATCTTATATAATTTATTAATTTTTTTAACAAATATTCTTTAAATATTTTAATGATTACACTTTGGTATTTACAAATCAATAAATTAAAAAAAAGAAAGAATCGCAGATCGATTTATTTAGTATTTAAAAATCAATAAATTAAAAAAAAAAATTATTAAAAAAAACAATGAATAGCAGAAATAGAAATCGATTATCCCAGATAATAGAAATCAATCTTTGGAGTTTGGACGTTTTTTTGCAGAAATGGAAATGGAAATCGCAAACAATCTCAAACAATGAATTCGCAAGAAACAAAAATCGCAAAATACATGTCTTTTTTCTTCTACCCTCATCGGATTTCTTCTACCGTCGCCCTTTTTCTCTGCTCCTGTCGTTTTGCAGCATGGGTTTCTTTGCCCTTGTCTCCTGTCGTTATCGTTTTCCTTCTGAGTAAAACGATTTTGCAAGTGTGTTCCTTCTGAGTAACATGATTTTGCAAGTGTGACTGACAGTGGACGATGTTGATTTTGCAAAAAAACATTAGGGTAAATAAAAATAAAATCATGGCCTTATTTTTAACCACATTTTTGTCTGAGACGCGCGATTTTTCACATTTTTTTCATGATTAATCGCTGCGCGTTTTACCCTTTACTCGGCAACGAGTTTATAAGCGATTTACTCGCCCATCAATTTTCTGAGCGATTACTCGCGAGTACTGCGAGTTTTAAGCGATTTTTTCAACTATGGTTTATGCAACACAAAAGTTCTAACATCACTTATTGGCAACACTGATCACATTTTTGTGGATCATCAAGCACTACTATACCTAGTTAATAATTCCATCATCCAAAGTCAAGCGAGAAGATGGTTGATGTTACTCCAAGAATTCACATTTGAAATTATTGTTAAGCCAAGTAAGTCATTTTTATAGCCAACCAACTCCCCAAGATTAAGTTGGGTGAATCGCTCAACAATGTAAATGAAGACTTCCCCAATGTGCAATTATTTCAAATTGTTGAGATACCATCTAGATATGAAACATTGAGAATATTTGTTCACAACCTATTTTCTAACATACACACAATCAATATATTTTTTAGAATTGTGTGCATTCAACGAGTATTTGATGGCAACCTCATAGTAATTACTAGCTATGAGCCTACTTGGCCATTTGTTTCCAAATGGAAGTCATTCAACACTCAATTAGTAGATGTTAAGTGTTAGGACACTTCCAAGGATAGCTGGCCAACCACCAAGAAGAGCAGAAAGGCAGTAGTAGAGGGCACAATTTTCTACGAGGGATACAAACAATGAGTTGAAATACAATGACTTAGAGGAGGACCAATGATGTAGGTCATGACAAAGGGGTCTTACCAGATTACCCAATCATGCAGCCAAAACACTCAACAATTCATAAAAGAACACATTCATCATGAAGCAAAACATTATGCATTTTATTCATATGCAGGAATACATTTTGGTTACATGCCTTCAATGGCCTTGGCTTTCAAAGCCTTACAACATTCACCTGCATCTACCCAACAAGCTCCCTCTAGCTCCTCCTCATTGAAATCTACTAACTCTGCATAGCAGATTTTACAATCTCTATAGTAGAAGACTCCCCAAAAAGCTCTCTCTAGGTGAGCTTAAACCCTAATTTATAGCATATGACATGGAGAAAGGTCAGTTACACCACACCCAGGCATTATGAGACATGTGTTGCACCCACATTCATCCATGAAGTTCGCATGCAAGCCATTGTAACTATTGCTTTGGTGTTTTCCAACGTTTTGGGCATGATTGCTAAAATCCAAGGGGTAAGTGGATATGTCCACTTGGCATAGAAAGTTCCAACATCCATCTTGTGAGAAAACATAAGACATTGAGCAATTGCGGGATTCTAAGGGGTATCGGGATCTATCTCATTGGTAAGTGAAGTTTCACCATCAATCAACTATGGGGGGAAATAAGGGTCATCGAGACATTGCGAGAAAGCATGGGTCATTGAGATGCAAGAAATCAATGGCCATCGGGATGCGAGAAAAGTTAAAACCGAAGGTAATCAAATGAGGTCTGGATGCAAGGTAAACTTCTGCATCAAAAAGCTTTGCAGGGAAACTGGGATCATCATCATCTTGCAAGAAATTAAGTTGCATCGAGAAATGCAAGGATTCGAGCAAGAACTGGATAAGGTTCAATTGAGCAAGGAAGTTCCACAAGAACAATAAAGGTTGAAAATTCCCCAAACTCAACTGCATTAGCAATCAACAAAAGAATAAAGTCCAAAGGACTCGACAAGGATCCAAGAGGCATCCAAATGAGGCTAAATGTAATGTCCCTTCCTTAGGCAGCTTAGACTAGCTGAGGTTGGCCTACTATTAGGGTTCCTGTAGGCCAGCAGTATGGTTAGGGGACCCAACCGAAGGATGCGGAGCCTAGCGGGAGCTTTACGAGCCTTTCAGTTTAGAGTTCAATTGTTGAATCTAGGGATAAATTGAAAATATTAAAGTTTGCTTTAATAGAATAGTAAAAGTGAATAGTAACAGAGAATTATAAAGTGAATAGTGAAAAGTGCCCCAATCCTAGTAAAACAAAATTGCTTTTAAAAAATGGCCCTTTCTTTTGATGAGGAAAGGACCCTTGAGGAGGAATCTTTTATTATCTTTTATAAAAAAGCACATGGGAGGTTATAAAGTGAATTTTGGGCTTCTATTTTGGCATTCATTTGTCATTTTTCATATCAGCACTTGCAGGTTTGAGCTCTAGAGAAGGGCTCAGCTTGGTTTCAATCTTCTGAGAACGAAAACTCCCAAGGGCTATCGTGAATTGGACGAGAACCCAATTCACCTTTGAGGAGGACCTACCTTGGGTCTTCGTTTGGGCTTCATTGGAGGAGTTGCAGGTGTATAATTTTCAGGCCGAGCTTCCAACAATGTTATATCAGCATATTTCTTCAGATCAGGTGTAGCCATTGATAGATCGAGTCTCAACCAGGCCAATACTATCACATGTTTGCATTCTACTTGTTGGTTGTACAATTTTTGGCCAAGTGCACCTAGGGTTTGTGGCACAATCATCATTGGAGATTTATTCCAGCCGTTTGACAAGTTTACATTGAGGATTTGACATCTTCCATACCAGCCGTACTATTTCTAGTTGGTGCACCATCATTTGGAAGGGGTTTCATGAGCATTTGAAGTTGATTTTGGCAACCAATTTCATATCAACACTTCCATAACAACGATCAGACCTGTAGCTGCATATTTCACAGTCTATTTCAGTCTTCTACCATTGTTATCATGTTCATATCAACCTTCATACATTGTATTTTCATGCTGGCATAGAAGGGGTATGTTATTGGCATATTGGGTATTCAAATCTTTCATTTGTATTGGGTTTAATAGAGCTATTACAGTCTGATAATTTTCATATCAGACATAACTGTCATTTTAATCAAACCTTATATCTTTAATTTAATGGCATAAATGGGAGTGGGTTTATCGATTTATGTTGTGTAATTATTTATATATCAGTTCTATGCATTTCCTTTATGTTATTGGCATTGAAAACACTCAACCAAACATCAAAAGCAATCAAACAAAACTCAGAAAATCAGAACAACAGTCAGAAAATCAGAATTCATGAGTTTGCACAACAACTGTTTGATGAAATGTCAACTCTTTGAAAAATGAGTTTTTGGGGTTAGATTTAGTAGGGATATCTCACTAAAGGTTTCACAAAGGTGTAAATTCAAACCAAAACTCTGCAATGCAATAACTTAGCAAATTTTCATCAATTCTTCCCCAAAATTCAAATGCAAACACCCATTTGGATCTTCTTCAAGCTCATATCTTCAATTGGCCATGAACACATAGGGATTCTTCAAAATTTGATCTTCTACTCTTGCAAACAAAACAACGCCAACAAAAAATAGGGGAACTCTCTTTTTGGTGACACAAGATTGTTAGTGGACCCAGATGCTTTTGCATCAAACAGGTTAGGTAAGAAGTTTGTGAGCATAAAGAGTTGAGTAGTAGAACTACCCTTCCAAGTTGAAGACAACTTGCAATATATTCGAATAATGTGATAGGTACACTTAAAATTCTATTTTCTCTTCTTCCAACATTTGGCTAGAACAACTCCCCTCTTGTCTTGCCAACTCTGTTCCTCACTCTTTCTTCTCGTGGACCGATGTCCACCATAGACTGACCACCTCCTCCAATTGAACTTTGCTCTCCTCTTTTCTCTTGTGGGATTGAACCCACCATAGTCCAACCTCCTCCAAATGTTTCTCCGTCCAATATCTTCACCTTCTCACATTTCTTAGCTCCTCTTCTTCCTCTTGTGGGATTTAACCTACTATGCTCTAGTCTCCTCCACCAAAAAATTATTACCTCTATTTTATCTATACCATCTTTTATAGCATCTGAATACAAATATGTTAGAATTGTGAATAAACACGAGACGCAAGATCAAACAACGAACAAAGACACCTTCCACGCAAGAGATCTACAAAACAAATATTTTTTATTCCTCAACAAGAAAAACTTACATAATGAAAAGCTTCCATGAATCTCAAGAGATTTCAAGGAGATCTGGTCAGATAATACAATGAAGGGTGAGTGCTTTATAAAAGCAACCCTAAATGATGAAGGGATTAGATAATGACAAGTGTCAACATCTCATGCAATGAAATAGAATGATCTAATAATAGCTCAACTAATAAAAGAATAAAAGCACTCCTAAGTTTAGCTTAAGTGCATGAAATGAATTAGACTAATAATGAATTAAAGATTAATTAATTATTAGCTAATGCATGATTACTCTAACACCCCCCCACACCCCTTAAGATGAACTTAAGGAGTAGTTAAAAACCTTAAAAAGCAAAAATGCATGATGGATTCCAACAAACAAGGCTTGATGAGGTACCCATGTACAAACAATCTAATCTCTCACAACTGGAGAAAAAGTGAAAACCACATGGGAAAAGCTCCTCTCCAAAAGAGAGAAAGGCGAATGAAGGACTGAAAAGCCTCCAAACCAAGTGTGAAGGACTAAGAAGCCTCCAACCAAAACAATGTCCCAAAAAAGAGGAACATGAAGAACATAACACAAGCACAAAGAAGTTGTAGACAACTGTCAAATGATGACTGCTATAGTGTTGAAATGAAGAACCTCCTCTAAAACAAATGATGATCAAGATCAAGATGACAAGAATTTGCATGCTTGCCCCCAACGACACTACTCAAATCAAATGGAAAATAAAGGCAAACATCTAGAATTCGAAGATACAAATGGCACAAGTACCAATAGTCTAAAGAACACTGATCAAGTGAAAATGGAAGGTCACCTCCAAAAACAAGAATGCAAGTGTCCATATGGTAAATTCTACATCTCACTGAAATGCATGGGTAACCAGCTATCATGTCCCTATAAATGATGCCTGCTTAGCCGACTTAGAAAGGTGTTTTTAAATACCCATATTTAATAAAATATATAATAAATAAATAGCTGTCAAAATTAAATAAATAAATTTGAATTTGAATCATGGATGCCAAAATTAAATAAATAAATTTAAATTAATATCCTGGACACTTATTTTAAATATATTAATAAATAAATAAATTAAGATGCTCATTTTTGGCGCCTACTTTAATTAATAAATAAATTCATATTAACCCTGGGCGCCTATTTTTCGGCCACATGCCTCATTTGGAGGCCTATAATATGATGTTAGGGGCGCCGGAGGAGATCATCTGGGGATTTGATTAGAATTTTGGGAATATTTCCTGAATTGGCTGCAGGGACGAAAACCCCAATTACCTACAAGGTTAGGACGAACCCCTAGCCTTTCTAATCAGTTTTCCCTACCCGAATTTGCATTTTCAGAACCTTACTTTCGGTACTAATCTGGGACAGCAGTAACCTACAGGTGATTGCCATTCATAATGGTCTGCAACAAGGCAAAAATAGGCAACAAGTCATCCAATCCACCTATCTAATCTTATCCCAGTTGCAAGTTGGATCCTAAGAGTGCTAGGTGAATTTTTGCAGTATAGTTAGAGAATAAAATTAGATTCCAGGTGACTATAGCAAACGTTAACAGAGCAGATCTGTCCATTGACTCAACTAGGGCATCACTGCTGAAGATCAAACCCAAGGACAACGTGGCTACCTTAGATCTGAGATCCGACTAAGAGCGGCATCATGGAGATTCAGGCATATTTTCATCATTACCCGCAGCAATTAATGTGAGTGAGTATTTTCGTTCAAACGCTATAGAGGTGTCCAATCATAGAAGGGTGCTTGTTCTCTGGAGTTAGCTTGTTGCACAGGAGTTAGGACGATTAGGGCACTACTAACTAAGGGTTTCACACCTCAAAATATTCAACAGTTATGAGAAGTCTGCAATTTTGTAAGCTTATACCAAATCTAAGTTTTATCCAACTACTCTTTGATTTTGGTAATTAATTGTGTACCTAGCACTGCACTTATTTGATATTAGAATTCTTCCATAAATCTGAGTAATTACTGTGTTGTGGTTTATTGAGTTAATATTGTGATTGTAAAGAGTTTATGTGGAGTTAAGATCTACAAATCAGATGTATAAACCCTAGGGAATATCACACCAGTCGTTGCATCCACCTTGTACATAGGAACTAGAACTAGATTAGGAAGTAGAACTAAATACATAGATCACTCCAAAAACAAAACCAAGGAAGCATTAGCACCAACAGTAGAAACCCCCTCCCCCCGCCCCATAATGCGGAAAGGGAGAGCCAAGATAGGTCCACTAAAATTGTGTCACCAAGAAGTGCAGAAGTGCATGTAGGAGAACTAAGAACATATGAATGTGCAACTGAAAGTACCTGCAAATACAAGGGTGTGCAAACCAAGGCACACATGCATGAGGCATGAATCACTATGATTCAATGTTGTCATGGAAGGAACATTCACTTGACAAAAGTGTGATAGCAAAACAAAGGCACTCACAACCCACCCATGGCACTTTATATCATAGTGCAAGTACAAGAGGCACAACAGGATGTGCGAAATCCCCAAAAAGTATACACCAGAATGGCACTTCATCTCAGTGCGTCTAGAAAAGAGAAATCACATGCAAAAGATATCTACAATGCCCAAATAGAATAGAAAGCTGGAAATATATGTAGAACAACCTAAAACAAGTCATCCCACACAAACAAGAAGTTTCCAAGAGCTAAAACATCCAAGTAATTCACCAAAGTGTGAAAACACCAAAACCTGAATAAAATGTACCTGGAGAAAAATCTGGAAAAAAATGCTTGGATGGCTATAAAGAGCTTTGAGAGACCGTCCAATCAAATAATAAAATGAAGGGTGAGTGCTTTATAAGAGCAACCCTAAATGATAAAGGGATCGAATCAAGACGAGTGTAAACATCTCATGCAATGAGATAGAATGATCTAAATTGCTCAACTAATAAAAGAATAAAAGCACTCCTAAATTAGCTTAAGTGCATGAAATGAATTAGACTAATAATTAATTAAAAGTTAATTAATGATTAGTTAATGCATGATTACTCTTAACAATTTGTACTATGGAGATCAAATGTCTCCTTCTCCCTTGTACTTACCTCTCCTTCTTCTCCACATTCTTCTACATCCTCACCTTCTATTCTTACCACCTCATCTTCATGCAGCTTTATATCAATATCAATAAAAAGAAAAGGATTAACCATTACCTCTACCTTCATTGTGTCCTCTGCTGCTACAACAGGTTCTTCTGCTCTTGCAATCTCTTCATCCTTTGTCTTTTATGCCTTCAACAAAACATATTTCAGCTACATTCTCATTCTTTCTTTCTTCATCCTTTGACATGAGGATCCCTACTTCTACAATGCCATCAATATGACACTTTGTTGTCCCTTCCTTTCCTACTACACATAAAGCAATGTCAGCATCATCATGGGATTCATCTTCTCCCATCTACCTTGCTTCCTCACTTCCTCATGCTCATCCAACATTTCTTCTCCTTCAAACAATCTTTCATTTCTTCTTATCTCTTTCTGTCAACAAGGAGTCTTCTTCATCTTCACCAACTTCCTCATCAAACATAGGACTCTCCAAGTCCACCTTCCTAACTTTTTCTTTCTCTACTCCATTTTCTTCATTTCTTTGTTGCTCCTCTGATAGCCTATTCTTCTTCTCTTCTCATAATCCTCCTTCATGAGGATTTTCTCTTTCCATACTTGCACACAATGTGCTTTAATTCTCCTTTCTTCATTATCCTCCTACTTAAGGATTTCTTGCTCTCCTACTCTCTTCCTTTCCATTTCCTATAACCAAATCATCATTAAATAAAATAGGGTTTCAATCTGACCCATCTCTTCTTTTCTCGTGTTTCTTCTCTTTTCCTATATTCTTTCTTCTACCTTGATGTGGGCTGCCCCCACATGTTCCTCTTTCCACAACCTTTCTATCTGAAGACGACAACATTTATTTTCTCATCCTTCCTTCTTCTATCCTCTTTCAAGAGAATCTTCTTCTTCTCAAACCTATTTGTTTCATGAGAGATATCTAATTCTTCTCCCTCTTCAGGAAAACAATCTATCCTCTCTTCATGCCCTTCAACATTATGCCTTTGAAGGCTACTTTCTTTTAACTTTTTATTATATTTTCTCTTATCCACATCCTTTCCTCTACTCTAAGTAATTCCTAGTGCATCCATTCTTTCTTGAATTCCTGTTAACTATTTAAAAATAACTTGTTCATACCTTCTTTCTTGATGTTCTTCTAGGAATAAGATTCTTACAAGTCTTCTCATGACCCTTCTCACCCTCTATCTTGAAGACATTTCTTTGCTCCTCCAATTTCTTTAGAGACTCACAAGTCCTTCTGCAATTACAAGTTTCACTTGCAACAATCTTCTGCACTTCCAAGGCTTACAACAAAATCTTCACTCTTCTACCAAATGGAGCAAACTCTCTAGGGATTCACACACCCCTTTACAATCACAAGATCCTTCTTGCAACAATCTCTCCAATCTCTAGGGTATTAACCATCTTCGATTACAAGTTTCACTTGCAACATTCTTTTCCACTTCTAGGGCATTAACCCTCTGTAGTTACAAAATTCTCTCTACAACCAATTTCTCATGAGATTTCAACAAAACTTCTCAAGCATACCTTTCCTACTTCTTGAGCCTTCTTTCCTACCCTTTGCAATTATAGACTCTCTTCTTCTGCATCAAATTGTCCTAGGGCTTCTTGAGACAATTTCTATGTCCAACTGCTTCCAATGAGCTTTTCTACTACTCACTTCCTTCTTTCTGAAACTTCTTTCTTCAAAGAGCCTTCACTCTAGCTTCTAAACTCTTCTTCATGCAACAACTTCTTTCACAATATTCAACTCCTAACATTTAGAGCTTATTCCCTCTACAAATACAAGTTTCTCTCACACCTACAACAAAACCCTTGCTCACACATCTACCCTCTACCTAGCTTCAACTTTTGTTGGAGTACAACCAACATAACCTCACAATTAGAACACTCATGCAACAAACTTTTACACACGCTCACTTATCCTTTGCTTAACAAGAACCCTAGAAGATGCAACTCTTCACTTCCTCTACCCACTTCCACAGTGGAGGATGTCTTAGCACCTTCTATCCAGCTTTAGTTCCTATTGAAGTACAACAAATAGGCTCTGCAACATACTCTGAATTCCTCCCAGCAAGCAAACCAACTTTGATACCCCACTTGGTATAGGTCATGACCAGGGGGTCTTACCAGATTACCTAGTCATGCGACCAAAACACTCAATAGTTCATAAAAGAACACATTTATCATGAAGAAAAACACTCTACATTTTATTCATATGTAGGAATACATTCTAGTTACACGCCTTCAATGGCCTTGGCTTTCAAAGCCTTAAATTCACCTACACCTACCCAACAAGATCCCTCTAGCTTCTCCTCATTGAAATCTTCTAACACTACACAGCAAATTTTACTATCTCTATAGAAAACTCTCCCCAAAAAGCTCCCTCTAGATGAGTTTAAACCCTAATTTATAGCATATAACATGGAGAAAGGTAAGTTAAACCACGCCCAGGCATTAAAAGACACGTGTCACACCCACATTTGTTCATGAAGTTCACATTGTAATTGTTGCTTTGGAGTTTTCCAACATTTTG
Source organism: Sequoia sempervirens (assembly GCA_007258455.2). Classification (NCBI taxonomy): domain Eukaryota; kingdom Viridiplantae; phylum Streptophyta; class Pinopsida; order Cupressales; family Cupressaceae; genus Sequoia; species Sequoia sempervirens. The sequence continues at coordinate 23,712 of VDFB02275223.1, read as the reverse complement.
GGCATGATTGTGGAAATTCGAGGGGTAAGTGGATATGTCCACTTGGCATAGAAAGTTCCACCATCCATCTTCTGGAAAAACATAAGTCATCGGGCAATTACGGGGTTGGCAAGTGAAGTTTCGCCATTGACCAACCATGCGTTGAAATAGGGGTCATAGAGACATTGCAGGAAAGTGTGGGTCATTGAGATGTGGGAAATCAATGGTCATTGGGATGCAAGAAAACAAAAGGTAACCAAATAAGGTCTGGATGCAAGGTCAATTTCCACATCAACAAGCTTTGCAAAAAAACTAGGACCATTGGCATCTTGCGAGGAATTAAATGGCATTGGGAAATGCAAGGATTCAAAAATGAACCGAATAAGATCCGGTTGAGCAAGGAAGTTTTGCAAGATTGGTAAGGGTCAAAAATTTAGCAAACTCTATTTGCATTAGTGATCAACGAAAGAATGAAGTCCAAGGGACTCAACAAAGATGCAATAGGCATTTGGATGAGGCTAAAGGTTACGCAAAGGTGCAAATGCAAGCCAAAAATCCGCAATGCAATAACTTAGCCAATTTTCATCAATTCTTCCCCAAACTTGAAATGCAAACACCCATTTGGATCTTCTTCAAGTTGATATCTTCTACTGCCCATGAACACATAGGGATTCTTCAAAACTTGATCTTCTACTCCTACAAACAAAACAACACCAACAAAAAATAGGGGAACTCTCTTTTTGGTGACACAAGATTGTTAGTGGACCCGGATGCTCCTGCATTGACCAAGATGAGGTAAGACAGCAGCATTTGGTCTAACCTTTGCACCTCCTACACCTATTTAGTATCTATCTACCTTTAAATGAGCCTTACAATAATGAGTGGTAGGATGAACTAGGTGCCTCTAGCGATACTTTGTCATATCCCTCCTATGAGCCCACCATATTCTTTGCTTGGATTTTCAACCAAAGTATGCTCAACTGTATTACTCCATCAAGTGGAGTGTACACTAGTTCTCAAGCATGAGCTACACCACACTCAAGTGAAAGAAGAGCTCACCTCTTCTACCAAACATTCACACTTGAGACTGAGTAGTTCTTCTCGATATCTATGGGACTTTATCTTTATATAGTTTCTTTTTTCCAAAACCTATTAACCCACATTGCAACATTTTTTACTAAGAATTGAGCCTATGGCCCAAGCTATGCCTAATGTTGCCAACACTATCACAACCGCTGATTTTTCTCATTCTCCAATGGTCTTGGAAGAGGCAGCCCGCATCAAGAAGATTGTGGAGGACTGCCATTTAGAATTTGTGAAAAATTCTATAGGCCAAGAACAGTCTAAGAATAACACTCCAAAAGTGTCAGAATAGTGATTACAATCAGGATTCATCTTAGTGTTATTACTTCAATCGGTCATACTTTGGAGGCCTTGCATTCAATTGAGCCCCACTTTAGGTATTAAAACTTAATGTTGTAGAATGCCATGTGTGTGCACCATTGTTCCTCACAAGAGGCATATAAACTTGCCAATGAAACATTGAATGAGTTAGAGCAACATAGGACTGTTTCGGGAATGGTTGCCTAAAAAGACTCAAGTAACATAAGCTCATGCTACTAAGACCAAGGCAGTCAAGCTTGAGCACATATCAATAGAAAGGGATCATTTCGAATGCTGAACTTAGTTCATCTTCTTGGTTGCTGATTTATAGATTTTTTTGAACCCCAAGGTTGTCCAAAAGAATAGGCAGTTCAAAAGCAAGATCGTACCTCATACCAATGAATGAGCCAAAAGTGGGAACTAGAGCATAGGTGGTATTATGGACACAGAAAAAGATTGAAGTTTCATCACCATCTGATGAACTAGAAGCTGAGCTAGCAGAAGTAAATGCAACAGAGTAGGGGGCTAACGGTATTGTCTACCAGTTCTTACGCCCACTACTCTCTAGGTGACTTAGTAAGGAGCTCCTCTCTACATAAGCAAAGAGGTTTAGCTGCTCTATGAAGGAAGTGGAGCAAGGACCAGTCTTATAGCATTCTATTATGTCCTTCAATACAAAGACACTATTGGAATCCCTGCATCTGAGTAAACATCCCTTCAAGGATAACTAAACTATAGTTGCAGAGCCAACTATAGTTCATTTTAAAAACCACCAGCAGCAATGCTACCAGCATCCGAGTCAGTTTGAGAAGAATGAATCAGCTTCTCCTAACCCATTAATCTGTTGAGAAATCAATGTTGACCTAATAGTTTCGTTTTGGACCGGAAACTGAGTGAAAGGCAGCAACAAATTTTTTATTAAAGTTTATCCCATAGTAGAAAAGATTGTACTCAAGAATAACCACCAAACCAAAAAAAAAATTAAAAAATCACAATTTAATCAGAAAAAAATTGTTCTCAAGAATAATCGCCAAACCAAAAAAAAAATTGAAAAATCACAACTTAATCAGGAAAAAATTGGGTTAGAGCTAGGGGTTGGATCAGAGTTTTTGCAGAAAAAAGAAAAATTACACAACAGGCAAAAGTCGCAAAACATAGGGTTAGGGTAACTGTTAGGATTTCCAGAAAAGAAGAAATCACACAGCAGGCAAAAAGTCAAATCTTTGCAGATTTATTACCAAAAATCAGGAATATGAAAATTTTTTCACAATTTAATCGGGTAAAACACACAATTTAAGAAAGAAAGTGCCAGAAAATCATTTCATCTGATTTTAGGAAAGACTCTGCAGTACAAAATTGGAAAATGGTTTAACTCCCTAGAAATTATGATTCCTCGCAACTTTTTCCTGATTTTTGCTACTATGGTCTAACCTAGAAGAAAAATGGGGCTAACACATAAGAAATTTAATGGATATGGGAGAACAATAACAGATCCACAGCAAATAACTACTCTGGTTACAAATTATTTGAAATTCCTTCTCTAATCTGCAGTTAACCAAGAGGAGGAAAACCAAGCACAAGAGCAACTCATAAAACTCCATAACAGGGGAGATAATGATCAGCTGCTACAAAAACCTTCTGAAGAAGAAATCAAAGCAATTATTTTCTCTTTGGATCCAGGCAGAGCCTCAGGACCTAATGGTTAAATTCCTGGGTGCTGATCAAAGAAGAGGTGATTTTAATTAAATCCATGAAATGCAGATTAATTTGATTTCATCTAGATTACTGATTAACCAAATAATTCTGTCATTTGCAATTGGATAACCTGTGTATCATTTTCCCTCATTTGTAGCTACAACTCCATGTGCTTTTTTTGCAGTTTGATTCTTCGTTAAGGATCTTAAGAGAGTTTCTTCCATGATGAAGAGGTATGGGCTTACACGGTCTTCTTGCTGTAATCCTTTGGTTGTGTTGAACTGCTCCCCTTTTTGTCTATTGATGACAGTGGGGAAGATCGACATGTTAACACAGCTTTGGACCTAGGCAACAAATTCCTTGCTAAAATCAACTTGTTGCATAATTCTGGTTAAAAGATTTAACTGCATCTATCAAATGTTTTCGAGTCTTGATGTATCTAGCTTCAAGAACACTCCAGGCAAGCTGTATTTTTTTGCTGAGTAGATTAGTTCTTGTATGGCTGTTATGTTTTTTTAATTTGTTGTTGTAGAATGAAGGCTAATTGTGTTTCTGATATTATTTTTTGAAGATGAATCTTCAACCTTGAGAGCACGGATCTGGAGATGATCTTGTAGATCATATCGCATGTGCAATGTGTCTATACTGTTCTAGCTATAAAGACTTATTCTGGAGATGAGGGTTGGGTTCATAGTTGTGATCTGTGTGAGCATTTGTTTATTTCTCCAGCACCAAAAGTCAATTGAGGGCAAATCTAGCATCATATTACCAATGTCCCTATTAAGAAACAGAGGCAGATTTACTTGATCATAGGATACCCAAGTGTTGTGACCTTTTCACACATCGCCCCATTCAAAATGGGGGCCCCCTAATTTTTGCTTCATTCGGGTCTTTTGGCTTGGGTTTTTCGGTCTATCTCTCTTTGTCGTTCTTTTTGTCTGGTGATGTACTTACCATTTGACCTAGATTTGAATTTTGGCTAAGTCTAGAGGGCTTTTTGATGAATTAGGGTTTACATTCTTCAGACAACTTTGAGGTCAAATTGGGTTGGCTAGTCGAGTCCTGAGCTTAGCACTGTTGTTGGGATACTTCAAGCAAGCTCCCTCTAAATTTTCACTAAATTCTGACAATTTTCTATTTTTAGTGTCAATTGGGAGTTTGTTTTCTTGAGATTTTCAAATTCTGACAATTGCACTGCACTTAGAACACTGTGAGCTACCTCCCCGCCAAATTTGATCTGAAACGGACAACTTGCTATTTTTAGCAATCTTGCCTTCGAGGTCCACTTTTAAGGTTTGCATGATGGACTTTCAGATGCATGTCTGAAGATTCTTTGTGGGTTTTTCGAGACCTTCGCAATGATATAGCATGCGGAACAGGATGATGACTTTCAATGATTCGGGCTTCAGAGGCTATAATTAGGGTTTGCATGCAAGATTTCTCAGCACATGTCTACATTATCTTTCTGGGTTTTCCGAGAGCTTCGCAACGAGGTAACATGCAAGCGGAGTTGGTCACTTTTCAAGAACTTGCTATTTTTGGCCAGTGCTTGCATGTTGATGAATTTTTTGGGTTTTTCTAGGTTTTTCAAGATCTCTCGAGCAATGTGACATGTAAAATCATCCGGTAGTTGATGGGTCACCTTTTCAGACGTTTACTATTTTTAGCAGGCTCACTTCCGTAGCTACCCAACACTTCAAAATCACGAACACAGTGACATGCAACAAAAACGGAGTTAAACGGAGGTCATTCGAGGCACATGCAAGACATATTAGGGTTTCGAGCTTCGGGACCCAAAATAAGGGATCAAACACCAAAATTTCCAAAAACTGAGGTATCCCATCGTGATCAACATCTTTCAAGGATTCCACTGGTAAACTTTGAAGACAAACGGAGCACTTACTATTTATAGTAAGCCACTTCTAAAACAGGCTATAAATAGTAAATCAGCATCAGGCGCCAGTGTGAATAGGCAGGTCTACCGATGAGGATCACAACATTCAAATTTCAAGTCAAACGGAGTTGTGGAAGTCATGAAACTGAGCAGTTACTATAAATAGTAAACCACCTCCAGAAACATGCTATAAATAGCAGGTCAACGCGAGACACCAGTATGAATAGGTCAAACAAGTGATGAAGACCCCATGGCGCAAATCTCAGGTCAAACGGAGTTGCAGAGATTCAAAAATCAAGCACTTACTATTTTTTGCAAGCCTGTGCAGAGGAATTAGGGTTTCCTAAAATCAAGGGCGAAACACAACAATCATGCAGATGCAGCATCCAATCACGATCGACATCCTTCAGGCAATCAGCACGCAAAGTTTGAGCACATTCTGAGCAATTATATTTTTAGTAAGTTGCTAAAAATAGCAGGTCTAGGCAAGCATCAAACACCAACAGCACAATCACATCACAAGGTTCGAGATAAAGTGAAAATCAAGCTTTTGGAGCTTGAAATCGGCTTAAAATGCAAAGTTTGAGAAACTTTCTAAAAATAGAAAGCTAGGGCAAGCCAAGGGCCATGTGAACAAATCACTTCAAATTAGACAAGAGCTTTGAAATTCATCCAAGTTTGATAAAATAAAAGCTCCAGCATCAAAATCTGCCCTAGAAGCTTGAAAGGCCATGAAAAATTCACCAAGTTTGGCAAACTTGAAGCTCCAGCATCAAAATGCGCCTTCACAAGAGGAGAGAGATTATAAAAGTTTCTAAGTACTTCAAATCTGAAGCTTCCCCCCTCAAATGCACCCAGCTAATTGAAGATGGCATGAAATTTCTCTAAGTGCTTCAAACTTGAACCTCAGCCTAGCATATGCGCCCCAGTGAGAAAGAGTGAAGAAATTTCCCTAAGTATGGAAAATTGGAAGTAGCACCTCTTGAATGTGCCCTTGCAAGTTGAAGAGACTAGAAAATTTTCTAAGTCTTTGAAAGTGGAAGTAGGCCTTGTCAAATGCGCCTTAGCTTGGAGAGATGCTTAGAAATTTGCCTAAGTGTCCAAAACTGAAAGTTCACTACTCTATATGCGCCTAAGATGAAGATGCCATGGAGAAAATTTCCTAAGTATGAAAAATGAAAGCGGTCCCTCTAAAATGCGCCTTAACTTAAAGGAGGAGTTAGAAAATATTCTAAGGCACTTAAATTTGAAGAAGAGACCCCTATATGCACCCTAGCAACTTAAGGTTGGTGGGAAAATTTCTAAGTATGGAGAATTGGAACCTCAGGGGTGGCAATGCGCCCAAGTCACCATGGTGAGGGTAAGAAATTTTCTAAGTATGGAAAACTAAAGGCTTGACTCCCAAAGGGCGCCCAAGTGGTGAGATGACTTTAAAAAATTTCTAAGTAATTGAAACTTGAAGCATAGAGGGTCAAATGCGCCCTAGCTCTGAGGTGACTCCAACAAAGTTTCTAAGTGATCAAAAATGAAAGTACAACCTCCTAAATGCGCCCAAGCCTAGGAAGCAGTTGAAAAGGTTTCTAAGTGGTGGAAAATGTCAGCTTGATACCCTATATGCGCCTTAAGAAAGGAAGAGGCCTTGAAAATTTCTAAGGCGTGGAAAATTTGAAGCTCACTATGCTAAATGCGCCCTTCAAAAGGATGAGTTTAAAATTTCTCTAAGGCGTCAAAACTGAAAGTTCGCTACTCTATATGCGCCTGGGACAAGAACTGAGTATTGAAGAAATTTCTCTAAGGCAAGGAAAATGAAAGTGAAGAAGGCTGAAATGCGCCTGGAGTTGGTAAAATTTTGTTTAAGTGTTGAAAATGAAGCCCCAGACAGACCCTCAAATGCGCCTGAAGAAAATAAAGAAGAAGTTGAGGCTAGAAAATTTTCTAAGGCACAAAATGGCAGTTGATACATGAAAATGCGCCCAGTTTGAAAGTGACTTGAAAATTTTCTTAAGGCAGGGAAAACACAAAAGGGAGAGGTAAGATGAACTTTGATGATGAAATTTTTCGAAGGCGTAAAATTCCACCTTCCTCTAGAGGAAAATACGCCCAAGTTGATGGAGGAGATAAAATTTTCAGAGGCATGAATAAAACTTGCGAGAGGAAGTTAGAATGTACCAGCTTCACGAAAATGATAAAGTTTTCAAGATCAAGCAAGGAAATACGCCTAGAGATGAAGATGAAGAATAAAATTGTTGGCAAAATATTTTTCTAAGGTTTAAAATTCAAAAAATTAAATGTACCCCTTCGTTTGGAGACATGTGAATTCGACGCTCTCTGAAGGGAATTTTCTTCTGGGTATTGGACGTCTGCGATGAGGAATGGATTTTAAAGTCTTCCACAGCTCGCCAAGGATTTTGAGGTGAAGATTTTTTATGGGCACAGGATTGATGAATTTCCTAAGGAAAATTTGAAAAAAATTCTAAGGCAAGGAATAAAATGTGTTGTGGACATAAAAATGCCTTGGCGGATGAATTTAAAGTTGGATGCCTAGATAATTTTTGATCAAATTCCTGATGAAACATTTTGCTCGAGCCAGAGTTGGATGAAATGTCAAAGTGAACGCCTTAGCCAGAAAAGTGAAGAAGATGCAGTTGAAGCTAACACTTTTAAAAGATGATTTTTAAAAAAATGCACCCTTGAGGAAGATGAAATTTGTCTAAGGCATTGAATTATGATGCACAGGTGTTATATGCCCCAGCCTACAGATGTTGAAAAATCATGAAGAAAGCAAAGTTGGCTAGAGAAAAGTGATGAACTCTATCAGATCCAGAGATCAATCGAACATTGGAGATCAAAACATGGATATCAGGTGAGTAAAGTGGATTTATATTATTAAGTGTTTTGATGCTCTTTTTTTTTCTGTTTTGCAGGATGAACGTCAAGGCCAAGAGCGCGATGACTTGAAGCGATGAAGCAAGTACTCCAAGACTACATTTCAACCTCAAAGGAAGAAAAAGTTGCAAGAAATGGCTAAGTGTTGAGACCTAGTATGTGCCCAACTCAAGTGGCAAAGACGAAATGTTTTCAAAGCTCAGGATGGAGAAAAAAAAATGGAAACCCAAGCAAGTACTTCAAAGTTGAAGAACAACATCAAGGAGGAAAATCATCATCAAGCACGAGAAGAAAGTTACAGCCTTGAAGTTTCAGATTGAGAACATGCCTGCCGTACCTTCTCAAGAAGTTAAAGCAGTATTGATCAAACTCATCCGGTTTGCAGTCAGAAAGAAGAATAGTGTGAAAGCATTTCCAGGCTGGAATCTTCTAGAAGATGGTGGCCATTAATTGCTCATTTATTACCCCTCTTCTTTGTGGCGGTTTTTAGGGTGAATCTTGTGTAGGGTTGTGGTGGCTCGATCTAAGCCATCCAGCCGATTGTAATCTGAGCCGTCCATTGGACTTGGCCAGCTATATAAAGGGGCATTCCTCCTCATTTGTATTTTAGTAGAGTTAGACACTAGATCAGACTAGAGAGTAGAGCAGAGAGACTTTAGTTGTAATAGCTTAGCATAGCATAGTTTGAGGGAAAAGGAAAGTTTTCCCTCGAAAACTTTGTAAGAGATTGTTGTGAAAACTATTATAATAAAAGATCTTTCATTGAATGGTGAATTCATCTTTGTTATAAGCAGCTAGCAAGGTTTCTTCATCCCTTCTACTTCAAGTAGCATAAGTAGCATAATTTCACTTTCATGCAAGTAGAGATGTTAACTATGGATTTGTGGTGTTAATCAAGGCAACTTCGTTTTACTCCATACCACTAGCAGCTTGTTGACGGCAAGTTTGCCTTGTGTGGTCAACTGGAAAATTTTACAAGCTTAACTTCGGTGGTGATTTACGTCTTGGCATGCATCGTCTTGATGGTGTCTTGATGCCGAATTGCGACTTGAAAACCTCTTGCCACTCCTTTGAAGATTGCACCAACTTTGTGTAAGTTGTCCAATGCGAGGCGGAGCAGAGTTTGGCTGAAGTCTGTTGAGATCAATCCCACATCCCATCTTAGAGTAAAATTTAGAAACTTCTTAGGCCCTGCACTCATTTAAATTCAGTTCATTTCTGGTTAGTATTAGGAAACTTGTGCTCACCTGCCAAATCATTCGAACCACGTGAAACCCTTAATCTGATGTCTACTATCAGCTGCCGAACAATTGCGTAAGTCCCCTTGAAATACCAGCAAAAACACATCAAGCCAACTAAGGGTATTCTATTGCACTGAAGGAACCTTGGAGTTGAACACACGAACTCTCTCGCAATCTTAGCACGCTGGATACTTTGATCAAGAGAGAATAGGGTAGCCGTTGGCGACTTTATTCTGTGTTGGTGCGGTCACGAAAATCACATCAACACCAAGGAGGTATGCTTCCAATGACTTATTTGGGTTTTCCAATCCATTGGAAAAATATACAGGCCTATGGATGAAAATTCTCTATGAAATACAGCAAAAAGCTTAGGATTGGACAACCCAATAGTTTACAGTAGCTGGAAAAGTGCAGCTTATATGATCCTTACTGCAATCAATATCAATAAATCTACCAACTCTGCTCAAAATACTGCATGAAGTCTAAGAAAAGATATTGGTTATCCAGTGAAAAAAAATTGGCAAGGAACAAAAGAAGCTTTCAAGCACCCTCTCATGGCATGGGAAGACATGCATAGATACAAAAAGAGTGAGAGCTTGAACATAAAAAGCACCAAGGAATTTAACACAACACTAGCAGTGAAATTAGCATGGAGAATCAGAATAAATTCCTAAGCTGATTGGGCGAAAATCATTAGATTCAAGTACCTCCAAGAATCTTCCAAAGAACCGCTACACATACATTGGAAAGCACAGCTATCAAATGTTGCAAAATACATCAAAAAAGGGATGGAAAAGCTTGCCCAAGGTATCACATAATAAATAGTCAGAGAAACTGACTAGTTTTGGAAAAAAATTTAAATGCAACTCTCACTCTACTGCCAAGAACTACAACTCATCAACAAAACCTACAAAGGCTAGACTTCAAAAATGTAGCATCCTACTTAGTTCAGGAAAATATTAGTAAAAAAATGGAACCTTCAACTTCTGCAACAGCAACCAGCTCATTTGCAAACACAATGCTTGAAACTCAAACAAATCCCACCTCAAAAGAAAATTCAGGTATTTAACAAACGGAACAAATCAATAAGAAAAGTTATGATGGATGGAAAATGCACTGCCACATTGATGTATCAAGAGCAGCCTGGGAGAATTCGACACCTCTCAGATCCATTCCCAACACTGTTCCCCCACCATAATCAAACCACAATACAAGCCATTCAAAACATATTTCCAAAGCTGTAAATTACACCCAGTAATATCTTTAGACAACATAAATGGCACACAGGTTGGACTTGTGCTCAAAATGGAAGAGGGTAGAGTAAACATTCCTCTTCTTCAGCAGTGCATCTCTGTGCTCCTCACCAATATCTAAGGGCAGAACAATTAAGTTCTTCTCCAAAATTGCACAAGACAGCAGCTGGAATGCCTTAATTTGCCAAGAATCAACAACCAAACCTTCTCAACATGCAAGAGTCTTCAGGGGAAACTCTTATGGATGAAAAGATTTAGAGAAGCTTGTGGAAACTATTCAACAAAAAGTGTACCAAGTTGCACCCAATAGACATCAAATGGACTACGGTCTTGCATTTCCACAAGGAGGCAATTCCTAAATACATCCCTCTGGGAAAGCAAGTGCACTGGAACCAGCAGCCACAGCATCAGAATGAAGAAACTGCGACTCTACCTTTCTTTTTGGGAAAGGCTGCAAATCAGCCATTATTGTCCTCTCTTTGCACACTAATCTCTACTAGTCTGGTTGCAACTCATTCATATTTTAGTGTTTTCAAAGCCATAGCATAGCTTATGAAATAATCTCTATTTGTAATGCCCTAAAATATATCTGTACTTGTTGCCCATGCTCTAAACTTCATAGTTAACTGCCCTTTGCAGTTCTTTGTATCTATACACCACCACCTTTTGACCTCTTAAGGCTTGTACAAGGCAATAGATTTCTGTGATCTCTCTTTTTTAATATAAATATAACTTCTTTTATCAAAATAAATAGATACAAGCTGTACAAGCTTGGGTTTGGAACACCTACTATTGAAATGAGAACTACCAACCATTACAAACATGAATCAATCATCAGTATTAGCTTATACTCTCCTCCACTCCATAGTGAGTATTGTCAAGTTCTTTACTGTGACCCTAGTACTATCCCATAATATTTAATATAAAGAACTATGTAGGAGTAGAGAGACTTTGGTCTGATCTGTTGAAGCCTACTAAAGAACCATATATAGATGTTGGTCCCAAAGGGTGTCATTAAATCAGAGAAGTCTTGTGAAGCACCTCCATCTGTACAAAATTTTCATCCATGAATAACCCTTTTAACATACTCTTTGTGCTGCCACGAATGTACATCTCAGTAATGGAATATCACAGTAGAGGATTGATAATAGGGGATAAAGTAAGTCATGGGATGTTATTTCCCTTTTTGATGCAGGTGATCAGAGGACAAAAAGCCTCTTGTCTATAGAGATGATTCCACTCAGGGATCACATTGGTGCTGATTGAGAAGTTTGTCAGAGTTGCAAAGTTTGAGGTTTGCAGAGTGTTTCAATTTTGGCACAAATTTTCCATATTATTTTAAAGGGTTTCATTGCTATTCCAGATTGTTGTAAAGAAATTCAACTTTATATCATTAATTGTCTGCTGTTGAGGTTTTCAATATTATATTAGATTTATTGTTAAAAGGCACATAGTTTAATATCAAACCGTTGTACCATTTTGTATTCAAATTGCAGCTATTATAGAAGTTCCTGGCAGTTCAACTATTTAATACTACTGTATGTGCAAGGTATTTAGTCCACCGTACAATTTAAGGGGAACAATTAATTTTGATATTGTTAAGACTTTTTGTCTCCCACCTTTGTTCCTTCCAAATAGCATTCCATACAATTTCTATAAGGTGTTTGAATGAAATTAAAGTGGTCATTGAAGTTTCAAGTTTATTACACTATTTTTGGAGGTTTCTATACATCATATAATGGTTGAATAATGCTTTAAAGTGCTTATATCTGCCTAAAGCTGCCACAAGGATTTGAAGCTGTTGCACTAGAAGGAGACAAAGTCTGTTAAGTGGGGCCCTTATCATCTACATTGATGTCTTATATTATTTGAAGGGAATCGCAGCTTTTTAGAAGTTTATCAGCTTTATGGAATTTTTTATCAGCTTATTGAGAGCTTTGTTCTGCCGTACAGCTGCTACAAAGGGTTCCAGCTGCAAGTTCCAGACAATTTTGTTCAGAATAAATACACATTGGATGCAAATTCTAAGAAAATGTTTATTAGGTTTGATAGTGCTTTCCAAGTGCATTAAATAGCAGAAGAAATTCTTATCCTACTTACCAATCAGAAAAAAGAAAATTTTCATTCCTAAAACATAAGCACATAGAAGCTGTATGCTAATACACTTGTTCACAGTAATCAGCTCAACATACCTACCGTATAATATGATAATTATGCTTAGATAATCTAGCACCTAGAATAACAAATATTGAAGAGTCTATCAAAGAAGATGACAATCACAAAGAGACAGAAACCAGAAATGTCTAAAAAAAGAGTTACCTGAAAATTCCAAAAATGAGACCCAATAAAATTTGAAAAGTCGCCAACTTGAATGGTAACAATTTCTTTCATTTTTGCAACCTTATAGACCCTTGAAGTAGCAGAAAGAGGTGAGAGGCATCTATATGAGTGCACAAGTAAATATGTACAGCATCAAGTAAAATAGAAGCTGGAATTTATACCAGCCCGAGTCTGTATATTATTGTAGCTACACATACAGGGATATATGACCCTGCACAGCAAAGCATATTAACATAGATAATCAGTGCTTTAAGTCTTAGACTTAGTTTCCTTTAAAGAAATTGTAATACTAATAACAATTTTAACATTGAATCTAAATTAAGGGTTCTGGTTGGCAGAGCCAGCATAAACAACCACAAGTTGAGATTGCATAAAATTATAGCTAGACAAAGACAGACATCAGAAACAGATAATGTCATTAGAACTAACCTAAAGAAGAGACCTAGATCTGATTCTTGTCTATCAAAACTTAACAGTTTGACATCCTTGAAGTGCCTCCATTGTAATTGCCAAAAATAATAAAATGAATTCAAAGGTTAGCTCTACTTACAAAAACTAATTAGTTTTACCATCAGCCTAGGGTGCTGAAATTACTGGCTGCTTGGCTCTAGCTGAATGCAATTTAATAATTTACCCAGCTCTTTATTTTTATTCATTTTTTATTCATGGGCAAAGATATAACAGATAAATCTTAGAATTGTAACTCCAGCAATGTGTGCAATATAAGTCTACTTCAGAGTAATTGAAACCTTGAATACTGCAAAGGCAGTGTTTTAGTAATGTGTACAGAGATTGTAAATCAGAGAAGTCTCTGATTTGGGATTTGGATCACTTTACTAATCTCTGATTCCAGCTCCTTTTTTTCTAACATATTTTTCCTATTGCGGGATGAATTCCAGCTCCTGATTATCAGTAGAGATTATGCAGAACACAAAACTAAAGCTTTGTGGCAACAAACATGAGAGTTAATAGTCGAGCAATGCCAAACTCTAATGATTAAAGAAAGAATAAAAGGGTAGGGCTCCTTATGTCACTACAATAGAGCAACTGGCTTCATGCTTACAAAGAGGCCACACATAGTCCAATAGCATAGCTCATATAAACCAACCAAGAATGAAGATCCAGAAACCTATTACTGTTAAATTATTAATTATAAGTTAAAGAGTCGTCGTATGTAAGCAAACAGTCAACCTGAATGTGAAGAGACAAGGGAAAACCAAACTTTAAATTGGTTTATCAATAATGGAGGGGAGCTCTTGGAGAGAAAAAATAAGAGCAGTTTTCTTTTTGGTAGAGTGAAACTCTTGGGGAAAGAGGAAAAACTCAATTTACATTTTGTAAAGAGAGATCAAGTGAATGAATAAAAGTTTTGAAGGCCTAGCATAAATTATTCAATCTTGCCATTGTTCCTAATAGTTCGTTTGTGCTTCTAAATCATAATTAATTTTGAGTCTCCATACTTCATCAGGAATATGGGTATTAAATCTGGGTTTTGGCTGCAAGGACAAGGCTACAATTAATTAAGTTCCCTGCTCTTCACCGCATCAATGGACTTATGCTATATATTAAGAAAGCAATCCAGTGTACCATAAATTTTGAAGCTCATTTGACTGTCCATTGGGAAATGTTGAGGCCTGAGATGTGAAACTATTGTTAATTGAGAGGATTTGCTAAAATCAGCCTATAGAGTCGACTTTGACATCAGGATGTCTGTTCATTTCTCTGCTCATTGTAATCAACAAAGGGTTCCTGCAATTCTTTCCCTTGCGAAATGCATGCCATACCATATGAAAATTGAAAAGAGTACTGCCTAAAAGCAAGTCAATTTACCGCAACTCCAAAACATTCAAGGTGTCTGTTCATTTCTCTGCTCATTGTAATCAACAAAGGGTTCCTGCAATTCTTTCCCTTGCAAAATGCATGCCATATTATATGAAAGTTGAAAACAATACTGCCTAAAAGCAAGTCAATTTACTGCAACTCCAAAACATTCAAGTTGTCTGTTCATTTCTCTGCTCATTGTAATCAACAAAGGGTTCCTACAATTCTTTCCCTTTTAAAATACATGCCATACCATATGAAAGTCGAAAAGAATAATGCCTAAAAGCAAGTCAATTTATTGCAACTCCAAAACATTCAAGGTGAATGACCTTTAAACACATTTAAAATCAACCATTAAGAATTTGCTTGAACATGGCAGAAGACTATTGCATTCAACATGATGAATTTTGTAGCTTTCTCCATTTTAATTATACATTTAACCCCTAAAGCCTGTTACAGATGTTGTCAACAAAATGGAGATAGTTGCAGGTGTTGTCATTAATGTCAGTGTTCTCATTGATGTCAATAGAATGATAGTGTGTGGATGGTTGCATGTGATGCAATCTATGTGATGTGGAGAATGTTGTAAATGTGATTTATAATGTTGAGAATGGTTGTATTCTATGTCTCTTGATGTGAAGCATTGCACGAGTTATGAAAGATGTTCATGCAGTTAGTAGCTCAGCAAGTTGTACTAAAGAAGCTCAGGAGAATGAAAATATGGCTTTGCGGTTTGGAAGTTAGACAGAGACAGGTGTGAAGTATGTATGTTCTTGAATTCAATGCAGAAAAGCTACCGCAAAAGTTTCCAGAGCTAGCAGAGTGAGGACTATGTTGTTGCAATCAAGAAGGTTCAGAGAAATGCTCCACATTTCTCCGCAGTTGACGTTGTGGTCTTGCGGTTTGGAGGATTTGTTCAAAATGTCTATTTGTTTTCTCATTTCAAATTTCAGGTGCTGAGGTGAACCACAAGTCGGGTTTTCAATGTTCTATCTCAAGACTATGTTTTTTGGGTTTGCAAGTGATGTTGGGTTCAATGTTTGTTTGCTTGCACCAACATGGTGTTGCATGAAGTGGTAAAAGAAGTGCATGGGAATGTTTTTGAATATCATTTAAGGCATGTGAAGTGATCTGCATGATGTTATCTGGTCTCTCCGATACCACTTGTGGTCTAGAGCTAATGCATGGAAGGATAAGTGTTTGTTGGGCCGACTTGGAATGTTGAAGTGTTTGCACCAAATCTTTGTTGTGTGCACCAGTATGGGAATGTGCGCTAAGGTAAAATAGATCCTGCTTATCTCTTGGCTAAGCCGACTTATCATGGTTGTTGCACATTTCATGTCATACATTTCATTCTGACTGACAAGGAGAAACTTTTTGATGCTTGCGAAGGATATAAATGGAAGATCAAGTGTGTTTGAAATGTTCAATCTGTAATATGTGAAATGTGTTGGAGGCAGTGAACCGAAGGCAATGTAATGTGTGTAATGTGTTGAAAGCAGTGAGTTGAAGGCAACAGAGTGAATGAGTGAGTGTTTAAGGCAGTGAGCCAAAGGCAGAAGTGAATAAGTGAGTGCTTAAGGCAATGAGCCGAAGTTAGAAGTGAATGAGTGAGTGTTGAAGGCAGTGAGCCGACGGCAACAGAGGTTGTTGAGCAGAAGTGTTGTGGTGGTGGTTGATCACCTAAAATCATCAAGTGTTGTACATTCAGGTTGTAGCCTCTTTTTGTAAGTGTTATAATTTGCAGGGAGTTGTAAACTTCCTATGATTGAAGCCATAAAACTTGTTGTAAATCCTATTTTTCATTTGTGAGGTTGGATTTGGATAGTAGCTCCAAGCAGCTTTCTCATCATGGTTTTTCCCTTGTAGGTTTTTCCACGTATATCTGGTGTTGTGGTTTTGCACTTGTGCTTTAAATGCTTTATCTATTTAAAGGCAGTAATAAGTTTTGATTGATAAAATTGAATTGGATTATTTGAGGGATATATTGATTCACCCCCCCTCTCAGTATATCTATGTGTTCTAACAAAGCCCATTTAAGCCAAATCTTTAATCTGGTTTAACATCATTTGAAAGTTTAATTTTAATTATATCAGAAGCTTACAGCATTCTATAACATCTTAAATGCTAGGGGCGTAAAAAACAATGTGATTAGGCAAAAAAAGTTTACGGCTGACCTGTAGATTTTGACTATGTTGTACCCAAAATAAAAAATTTGCTTCAATAAGGCCAGTTTTAGGTCAAACAAAGCATGGGCTTTTTGTGGGTTTATTGTCCAAAGGATACTGGCAAATTTTGAAAATTTTGAAAATTAGGGTTTCAGGCCCCTATTTTTAGGAAAAACCCTAAAAAATACGATCTTTTCATAATTGACTGAAAATAATTTTGATTGCCTTATTTCACTTCACAATCACATTGGTGAAGTCAAAATCAAGAAAAAGTCAGTTTAGCTCTGGTGGGTCTACTTCACTTTTTCAGGAGAAAAGTTAGGACCTCCGAGGTCAACAATGGCAAATGGCCAAATACAAGGTGTCGAAATCTAAGCCTCAAACGCATCACAGAAGATTCTATGGCGAAAGATGCTCGAAAAGATGCTTCGCAACAAAGGGGATTTTCAAAAGGAGAAAAATGTGAAAAATATTTTGTCTAGAAACAATACACCTTGCTACAAGGGAGATGCTTTTGCAATCAATGCCCAGGTCAACTTTGCAATGTTCGTGCACGTAAGAATGGTGAAAGCAATCACTATGGTAAACGTACTCGCGTCAACAACAACAATGCTTCAACGCAGTCAAAGTAGCTCAACAACACAGTAATCACAAAGTGTGAAGAAGTTGAAAATCAATAGAAAATGATCAAGTCTGGAGCCAAAAGCGCCCCTGCTGGTCAAGGGCACCCTTGAATTTGAGAAGACGAATGTAGTTGTTAATGTTTGCAAAACCAATCATCTTCTTCGGAATTCTGCCAGCTTTCTAGCAAATCCATCCGATTTGTCAAACATAGACAAATGACGACAGAGGCAAAACATGCAAAAGGTCAACAAACATCCAAAATGGCAACTTGTTACAGAAAATGCACCCCTATAGCCCAGGGGCACCCAAGAATAAAAGCTCTCAAATGTCAGTTTTTGCAATAACGATCCCCAGATGATCTTCCCGGCTTTAGTCTAGCTTCGCAACAAATTTGTTCGCTAGTCCACGACACGTATCAAACAACAGTAGCAATTGATTCAGCGAGCACGTAAAACAGAGGATGAAATGTAAGTCAAAAGGTCAAATGTACCCCTATAGGCCAGGGGTGCCTAGACTTTTGGTCAACTAGATGAGGTTTTCAGCAGCTGTCTTCTCTAAGAGATCTGCTCAGAATTATTCCAACTATGCAATGAATCCGACAGTCAGCTCTCGAGACCTATTGAACGCTCGTGAATGAAGATCAAGCATAAAATGTCGGAGACGAAAGCAAGCTGAAAAACATGGAAATTTGGCTGTGTTGAGAAAAATGCACCCTTCTTAGAAAAGGCGCCCAACTTTATGGGGCCTCAGATGCAGCTTTCAAACTTCGTGACTCCCAAGAACATTTCTTCAGAGTTGATCAATCTCCGCGATGAGATCATCAGCACGAACATCGAAGTAGTCAAACTCCCAACAACGAGGATCAAACTGGAGCATTTCGTCAAAGGTTATAAATTGCAAAATGTATCTCAGAGACACAAAAGCGCCCCTTGAGCCTCACAAATCAACTTGCAAACGTTGCAATACCAAAAAGGTGGCTTGAGCATAAAAAGAATACCTTGTTGAAGAATGTAGGACGTGGAGAGTTCAGAGATGAATATGCAGTAATGATCACCCTACTCAACCATGTTACCAGTCAAGCAGATGCCAACAAGTTCCAGCCATGGATTTGTATTACATCATGGTTCAACTTGTCAATTGCAAGGAACACTATGATTGGGCTACTTTGATTAGCAATAGTCTCCACAAACAGATGGTCAATTTCTTGATAGCTCACGAATTCCACGTGTTCATACCTCGTGTATCTAATAGCCTTCCAAGGCCAGTTTAGAAGGTTGAATACGGTGGGAACTCTAGGTGTACAGAAGGTTCATCAGTATTACTCGCAACATGAATTCACACAATCAGAGCGACACTTCAAGCAAGTGAATGAATCATTCGTAATGTACACAATGAGGAATCTTGATTGTGAGTTACATATGCGTATTTCAATAGAAGCCAAATTGGCAATGGTAGATTGGACGGATTGGTTCATCCAGTTCCCTACTTTTACATACATTCGCGTGTATGGATACTCCGGTCATCCAGCCATGTTACCCTGTTATCCATTGGATAAGGTGGTTTTCATGGAATTTCTACGGCAATTGCACGAAGTCCACTTCTATCTACACATTAAATGCAAGACAGCTACAACTTTTCCTTTTCACATGGGAATTTACAGGTGCAGATCAACAGCTGACGCCAAGGCTATGAGCCATGAGATGACGAGACTTAACCTTAAGTATCTCATCAAAAGACTCTCATATGACCCTTGGGGTCACTTTTCAGCACGCCTTGGCAATCATTCTTTACACAAACCTTCTATGGAAGACTATTGGTTCAACTATGAGGATGAGTTCGAGGTGCGAAGGCGCAACTACAGCAAGTTCACCCTTTCACAGATTGTTGATTTCATGTCAAAAGATGTGGAAGGGTTATCAAATGATGATGGGGAAGTCACACTTCCTACATTCTTCAGGGATCAAGTTGACACGCAACCTCTTCCAGCCGTTGATTGGTATGCAAAGGAAAGATCGAGCAGAGTTGTGAGAAACAGCATACTTTACTTGGATAGCAAGAGGACGAGGAAGGTAGTCCTCCCAAACACAGAGCCACCACCGATTACTACTACGCTACCTTCCACCTCAAGACCAAAACCCAAACAAAAGACATGGAGTAACCCTCCTAAAGGAAGCAAAACGTCAGGGCATACAAAGGGAAAGACACTAGTTGCTGATATAAACCAGCAAGAACAACATGTGGAGATAGCCACAGATACAGCTGAGATAGTGCAAGAAACAAAAGCAAAGCCTCCCATTCCGTCACCACCACAGCAGTCTCCGATTTGCATCGACTTGGAGCCAAACTCGCCACCACGTGACACCTTGATACGTTCTCACTCATCAAGAGTTCCTGGGACTAGCACCAATCCTTCCAGTGAGATTAGTCGAGATTTTTCTTGGCTTGAGAATCTCTTGGATAGGAAGAGGAGGAAGTTGTCCTATCAACTGGACTTTGCAGAATTTGACCATGTCTATCAAGACACGTCGAAGAAGAAGCTAAAAAAGCAAGTTCATGTGGAAAGGAACACCGACAACGAGATTGTCATCGAGACCACCGCACCACCTGAGGATAGAAATGTAGATGAGGTAAAGGTTGATGACCTCACCTTGATAAAGGTCAACCTTGGTAAAAGCACACGCCAAGCTGATGTGCATCTCCTCGAAGTTGCAATGGTAAGCACAAAGGAGAGAGTGATAAAAGATGGTGAAGATAAAGCAGCCCTCAAGGCTGAAAACTAGCAGCTTCACCAATATATCTCCAACCTTATGCACGGCACTGAAAATGTCATCGCCTTGCTCCCGCAGATGTTAGAGTTACTGGCAAAACAAAATCAACTAAGTCAGTAAGTTGTTTATGGGAAGCGCCTGAAAGACTGGGAAGAAGAGTTTGTTACAAGGGGCCATTTCATACTTTCAGAGTTGTACTAGTTGAGATACAATGCCCACGACCTTCGCATAGAGATTCAGGAGTCGGAGCAAGACATAGTGATAGGCAAACCACGGAATGAGATCATGGTCTCTCACTTGAGGATGGCATATGACTCGATCACTACAAAAGAGAATAAGGAGAAGTTTTTTACTTGGAGAGAACAACAAATCTTCAAGGTAAAAACGCATGAAACAATTTTTGCAGAGTTGACCAAGAGCAGAGAAAAGGTGACAAGTGCACTCAAATTCGTGAGAACTTTCGTGTTGCAAGTCCCTTGCCAGTATCAGCATGAGGATGGTGAATACATCGAGCTCGCCAACGTACAGTCGGAGTTTCAGAAACTCATCCATGGTATTATCAGCGGTGATTCAGTTGACTGTAAGTTGAGCCAACTTGCAGTCATGTCAGCACAATTCGACGAAGCGGCCAAGAGTGGAAGAGAATTGCAAAGTCAAATCACAGACGGTGAAGAGATGCTGGAAGACATCAAGTACTTCAGAAGAGTATCAATGCCCCGGATGATGAGGCAATTAACAACTTCTTGGAGGAGTTGATTGCCCATGATCAAGGCCTGTGAACTACTAGTCATGGACGTCCCACCTTTTCCAAATAGACATTAGACATAGCAGTTAACTTAGTACTTCTTTCCAAGTTAACTCGTTGCCCCACCAATCATGCATGTCTATTTTGGAGACACCTATGTACATATGGAGTTCTAGTTTAGTTTAGAATTAGTTAACTGAAGTAGTCTTTCCAGTTAACTGTTAAGTTACCTGCATTTAGACATAGGAATAAATCTTACATGTTAGCAAGAACTAAATGTTAACTCAAGGAGACTTTAGGGTTCCCTACTCCTTTGAGCTTCTATAAATAAGAGCAACCTTGCTCATTATTGTTTAACTTTTGCTTGTGATAACAAATTTTTGCGCCATTTCGCCTACAATATTACTATTCAATGTTGGTTCACATTGTGTAAGAAAAAGATTGTATGTTTACTTGTGGCTGCAAATCATTGTTCAGTTTATTGTTTAATGTCATGTTATAAAGCTGGTTTGATCGTCTATTGTATGTTTGTTTCATCATACAATCTACTGTCCCAGATGTACTATTGTTGTTCAAGAAAGCTTTGAGGAAATAAATCTCATGCCTTTGTGCTTCGATCCAATGTCTCATTTATTTCAGTAATTGGCTTCTGTAATCTTTATTTCAGCTTACAACCGAAAGTACAATGAGTCTTCGGGTGAATGTTGGATGCAAGTTTATTTGAGCTTTTGTGTCAGAAAATCATACTTGTTTACTTCTAATTTCTCTTGCTCTGAATTTATTGAGAAATTAGAAGCGTTTTAACATAGGTTTAGTTGTAGTTGGATTTACGAAACCAAAGAAAATCTCAGCTACGACATGAAGAGTTTTATAAACCTTGTGCTCTCAAGCTGAGAACAAAAAAGATCGTCCATTAGTTTAGTTGTTTCTTTTAAAAAGCATAATCAGCAAAGAGGAAGCTTCCCCTCCAAATTTGAAGACCAGTTTATCTGTGCATAGCTGTCCGTTTCCAATACGCACTCCAGAGGTGCGAATTGAAATGCCAACAGACTATTATCCCAGCTGGCCTGTAAATTTTGACTATTATTTCTGCTCTCTGTATTCATCAATACGTATCTATTATCATTTTCCTGTTGTACAAATGCAACATGTTAAAGGAAGAAAAACATCAACAATATCTTAAAAGTTTAGTTTAGATAGGATAAAAGGTCAGTATGCCTTCTATTGTGAGCCCCCAAATAACTAAGATCAACATGTAACAACCAGGCACATGTAAAAAACATTGTGATTAGGCAAAAAAAGTTTACGGCTGGCCTGTAGATTTTGACTATTATCTCAGCTGGCCTGTAAATTTTGACTATTATTTCTGCTCTCTGTATTCATCAATAAGTATCTACTATCATTTTCCTGTTGTACGGATGCAACATGTTAAAGGAAGAAAAACATCAACAATATCTTAAAAGTTTAGTTTAGATTGGATAAAATGTTAGTATTTATCACATGCCTCTCTATTGTGAGCCCCCAAATAACTAAGATCAACATGTAACAACCAGGCACATAGACAAGTCTTCACAATATCTGGGTGTTCACAGCAGGGTTTTAGCTTGAAAATATTGTATATTTTATTTCCATTTTGAATGTATATCTTTCAATATTGGACTTGTTGACACTTTGCAAATGCAACCTTTCTAAAGTTCCCTTAGATAGGACAACAAGAACGAACTAACTCATCACATTGATGTATTTTTTCTTACAATCAATATAAGTTGATATAACATCTAACCCATACAAGGCATCTAAATCACAAAACTGATAAACGCCCTGCACCAGAAGCAAAAAAATATAAATCATTCTAGACATTCACTTGGAGTTGTCGTTAAAGCCAAAGTCTATGATATGCATTTTGAATGCAACAACCCAATAAAATGTAATGTGTTTAATCATGCAGCAGCTTTAGCAAAATTAAATTTTGGTGAATCAAACTGGATCATACTAAAAGCTGCACAAAAGGCATCCATCCCTACTAACAAAAACCCATAATCTTAAATTTCCTTAATAGGCATTGCCAAGGAGACTAGAACTGTTAGAAATAAAAAAAACTTTACACAGTTGCATCCAAATACACTGGAAATTATTTACATGTATAAATCTTAAATCATTAAAAAACCCAAATAATTTCCAAGGCAAGAATGTCACCATGTTCCATTTTAGAATTACATTTATTCATTTATAACTAAAAAAACTCAATACTAAAAGCTCACATTCATAGAAGAAATACTGCCCAGTTTATGATATCTTCTTATGCAACATCTTATCCAAGGCACTGCCAGTCTCTCCCTGAGAGCACTGAAGAAATCCCAGCTGAAAATAACAAGGCAGTACTACTGGTCAAACACGAACAAACAATTATGCAAATTTCCAAAGCCTGCTAACAAGTCAATACATGCATTGCTCCAAAAGAATATAACCCTATGTGTTAAATTGGGTGCAAATTGAAATGTCCCATGAGAAGAAAAAATTGAAGTTGCTGTATAGAAAATATCAGCTAATGGAATTATTAACACATATAACTACCCACTTCCATATACAAACCTGTGCATAAAAAATTCCTTAGAGAGAAAAGGCTGTGGACTGACTAGTGTCCATGCCATTGTATTCCAATTTTGTTGGAAATTGAAAACATATATCTAACCTAATTTCAAATAACTTTTGAAACCTGTAAAACAAATGATGAAGGTAAGAATTGGTTTTGTAATTAAACATGTGCCACATGGTGGCGAGTACTTGCCTTTGTAGTATTGCAATAACAGTATTTGTTGGGTAGTCAATAGAAGAGCTATAGCATACTAATTCAGAGGCAAGCCAAATAATAGTTTGAGATCAACAGATTCTTGCAAGCCATATGTATCATAATT